>CAKAOH010041751.1:62502-121923 GCA_916701665.1 Sebastiscus tertius | reverse complement strand
AACAAAGCTACTTCAATTTAGGCAACAAAACTACTAAAGTTTAGGCAACAAAACTACTTCAATTTAGGCAACAAAACTACTTCAATTTAGGCAACAAAACTACTTCAATTTAGGCAACAAAGCTACTTCAATTTAGGCAACAAAGCTACTAAAGTTTAGGCAACAAAACTACTTCAATTTAGGCAACAAAACTACTTCAATTTAGGCAACAAAGCTACTTCAATTTAGGCAACAAAACTACTAAAGTTTAGGCAACAAAGCTACTTCAATTTAGGCAACAAAACTACTAAAGTTTAGGCAACAAAGCTACTTCAATTTAGGCAACAAAACTACTTCAGTTTAGGCAACAAAACTACTAAAGTTTAGGCAACAAAGCTACTTATTTAAGTTTAGGAAGCAAAACTTAGTTAGGTTTAGGCAACAAAACTATACTACTACTATACTACTAACGGTGTATGAGAACAGCCTGTACTATTTTCCCCTAAATGCGACACCCTTTACCTTTTAACACGTTACACATTGACATGGTGCATCCCTACAACTCAGTCATCGTCACCAGATTAGCTGCTGAAACGTGTACACAGTAAACCTTTCAAAAGATACAGTACACAATGCGTCACGTTCTTGCTGACAGCACAAAATACAGTAATTACTTACAAAGACCGTAACAAGAATGAAAACACCATCACAACACAACAACCTCCCAGATCGCTTCGGGTGCTATAAAATCCATAGGTCAAATAAAGCCCAATCTCCTCCATTACCACCGCCATGTCAATCAGACTAAAAGGTTTGAAGACATTTACACTTGGGAGTCATTTTTTAAGGATGAAATCCATATCCTCTCAATAGTGCTGGCAGCTCTTCATCTATAGGGTTCAACAAGGGTTCACTTCCTTAAGAGACGATCCAAGGACAAGCTGTATTTGCATGTATGAATATGCATAATCAGCGGAGGGGGAGCAGTCTGAGTCGGTGTGTATCCTGTGTTGTGAGGGCGAGACGGGGCGAGACAAATAGCATTAATAAACCCATACCTGCGTGTCGCCAGCACACCCCCCCAGGAATCAACTCACCACGCTGATCCCCTGTCGCTACGAGAAGCAACAACACATTAATCCCCATCCGTTGTTCCTTCACGACGGAAGAACATATCCTGTCTAAACCGTAGCTTTGCATTATCATTCACGGGAGGAAGTCGTTATGCATACTCCTATGGTGCAATTCAATCTACAGGAACCATATTTGAGTGGTGGACTGCTCTATGAACGATTTATCCTCTCCGCCATCGGCCGTTGGCGATGGCCTCTCCTGCAGAACAACGATAACGTCCCTTTCTATTGTGATAAGCTTTGTTATCAGGCGCTGGAAGATTAAGGATTTAGGGGTATATAGTCGACTGCAAAATTTGTGACTTAGAGAAGAAAGGGAAGTGTGGTGTGGGATTTGATGTGGAGTTCTGATAGAGACAGGAGAACGGCTTATCATATTCCTGCTCTAACAGAACAAAGGAGCTGACTGCTAGGGATACTCCAGAACAAAGGGAACATCATCATCACGGAACGACGTCTGAATGCCTTTTATGCTCCGCGAGCAGTCGGAGAGACTGTGCATTATTAAAAGCATTCCAGCTCTTTGCGAGCACGGTAATTTTTTTGATTGCTGCTACACTGACATGAGACCTGACAGGGTACTACATCAAACCAAAACCACTGGGTTTATTGGCTCAGAGCAGAGGGTTTTCAAACGGCGAGGCACATCTCCCCCCGGGACGAGACGCGAGGCAGAGATACGGCGTGAGATGAAAGAGACAGGTGCATGTCGTGTTCGAAACACAACAGGAAGTTAGATGTTGTTGTTGTTTAGTCCGCCGTTTTGGCCCGTTCACCAACACTTTACAGCAATTTGCATCAGATATAGTACTCTTTCTCAAAGTGTTAACACAAACATACTTTTGGATTAAGTGTGAATTACACTTTCCGAGGATATCATTATCATTGTTAGATGATGTGAATGAAAGTCCATTAATCCATTTATATAAAAAGCTCCTCATAACTCTGGGCTGGGACGATATGTATTGCGATTTATTGCGATCTTTGTTAACTTTTTTTAACACTAGACCATGGGAAAAAGTTGAATCATACACTTCTAGGGACTTTTACTTTGAAAATCTCTAAATTAATACAGTAAAAATGTTTGATTTTCAGCATGTATGTAGTCAGAGATGTCAAATATATCAGGATCATTGTCAGGAATTATTAATAAAAGAAATTCCAGCAACCCAAAAATCAAAGAATAAAGACATTTCCCTCACAAATTAGTGGGATTTTCTTTTTAATTTATAAGGTACATGAAATGTTTTATACTTCTGGTGAATATAATCCAATCAATCTTATTCCATATATGTATTTTGTATATACAGTACAGTTTGTTAACACCTTATTTTCAAAACCGGATGTAGTCACACGTGTCTACTTCCTCTAACTTCTCCAAGTCCGTCTCTAGCTCTCCTGTCAGCTCCGTTCTCTTTATCCATCCATGTTCAGCTCCATCAAGGCCGTTTGAATACATTTAACATAAATGTCAGTATCTGGGTACTCTACAGTTGTAGCGTCGGCCCATTTGATCACGGAGACGAGAGCGACGGCCGGCTCGACCGCACGTTACTGCGATACGATGACGTTTCCTGTCAGTGACAGAGTTAGCATGCAGCTTAAGCCGTGATGTCTAGCTCTGCTATGTGAAACTCAAAGTGTTTCCATACTTTGTGGCGGCTGTCCTGATGATTTTTGACTGATTTCAGACCCTAGTGGGATATATATATATATATATATATATATATATATATATATATATATATACGAATTACAGCGCATTACTTTTTCTCAGGTATAGCTACGAACAGTGTATGCCTGTTTATACCCCCCAAACTAGGCCATGATTATCTACCAAATAGAAGTTATGTAAGTGAGATGTGTTTATGTGTTCAGAAGAGCAGGACGGCTCGTTAGCAGCTTTCACCTGTGATCACAGAACTGCTGTTACAATTTCTATTTCTGTCAGCCTTCACTGCTGAGAATCCTTCTTACATGTTTCAGTGACACAATCCTGATTGACTGTCAACTACTGTACTCTACCGACCAGCTGAAAAACAGTCCCCTCCAGCTCCGGCTAAACAGAAGGAGGTGGGTGGCACCGTCAGCACATGCAGATCTTAACAGTGCACCGGCACTGTAAGAGTCTCTCACAATAAGTCTCACACCCACACATCTCTTTCAAGTGCTAAGCACAGACACAGAGAAAGACCAAATCACACACGGGGGGGTTTTCTTTTGTTGATGCTTGAAGGCGGTCATGCCCAGCAAGCGCCGGCTTACACTGATTGTGAAAATGTGGAACACAGAGAGGTAGGATTTTTTTTTTTTTGTCAAAAAAGGAGCCACAAAAAATAACGAGGAGAAGATGAAAAAGACGAAGCATTATTTATACAGCACTTTTATAAAGTGCTTTACAAAGCAAACAGACAAAGCAGGATTAAAAGACAAAGGGAGTTATAAAGAGAGCAGTGAAAACGGAGATATAATTATAAAAGAAGCGCTTTTCAAGGCCTTTGTGCAGAGAGAAGTTCTAAATAGTTTGACACTTCTGGGGGAATGTGCTTAGTCGCTTTCTTGCTGAGCGTCAGAGGAGAACATCAATAGTACTTTCATGTGTGACACGTGGCGTTTGTCGCTCTTTATACTTCCTCGTTCACGATTACGTGGATTAAATTGATTTTGTGGGATATATATATGAGTTACAGTGCATTACTTTTCATAGGTATAGCTATGAAGTGAAGGAGTTCAAGTACCTCGGGGTCTTGTTCGCGAGTGAGGGGACTATGGAGCGTGAGATTGGTCGGAGAATCGGAGCAGCGGGGGCGGTATTGCATTCACTTTACCGCACCGTTGTGACGAAAAGAGAGCTGAGCCGGAAGGCAAAGCTCTCGATCTACCGGTCAGTCTTCGTTCCTACTCTCACCTATGGTCATGAGGGCGCAATGGGTTTCCTCAGGAGGGTGGCTGGCGTCTCCCTTAGAGATAGGGTGAGAAGCTCAGTCATCCGTGAGGGACTCGGAGGAGAGCCGCTGCTCCTTTGCGTCGAAAGGAGCCAGTTGAGGTGGTTCGGGCATCTAGTAAGGATGCCCCCTGGACGCCTCCCTATAGGGAGGTCTTCCAGGCACGACCAGCTGGGAGGAGACCTCGGGGAAGACCCAGGACTAGGTGGAGAGATTATATATCCACACTGATCTGGGAACGCCTCGGGATCCCCCAGTCAGAGCTGGTTAATATGGCCCGGGAAAGGGAAGTTTGGGGTCCCCTGCTGGAGCTGTTGCCCCCACGACCCGATTCTGGATAAGCGGTTGAAGATGGATGGATGGAGGTGTAGCTACGAACGGCGTATGAGAACAGCCTGCTTACTAATTAACACCTTACATCTGTAGGACACAGTCAACCTTCATGAAAGCTGCATGAGGAGTCGGGCTATATTACCTTCTTATGAGGCCAGGACTAGGGACTAGGAATGCTCATGTTCTTAACCGATAACCGCCCTTCATTAACCGATTATTAACTGTTAACCGGCAAGATTTGTGCCTTGTACCGGCTGCAGGAGCACGACAGATATTCGTTGACGGGAGTCCCCAGTTCACCGTCCGGGAGCGTTAACTTAGCAGCTACGATGCTGCGTGTAGTGTCGCCGACATGCAGCCACATTTAGTTTAGTTTAGCAGGTTGTCAGCTGTCTGTCAGCCCGGCGTAACTTTAGCGAGTGTCCAACAAACAGTGTGTGTATTTGTGCTACATTAGCAGCCCTAGCATTGACGGCGGCTTCGTGCTCGCCGCCGCCGCACACGTAGTCTGCATAACTTTAGCAAGTATCCAACATACCGTGTGTGTGTGTTGGCGGAGAGTGTGAGGTTGTTGGTGGCGTTCTAGCTGTGAACGTAGGTGTTTGTCGGTGAATGTCGGTCTTCCTGTATCCTGCAACTCCTTAACTCCTGTTGAGGTGGACCAGCTTTTCTCCTTAAAGTGACGAGCCGCTCCTCTGAGCCGCTCAGCTTTTGAGTTAATTATTAACATTTCTTTTAACCGTTTTAATCGGTTAACGGTTAAACAGTTAATTATAGACATTACTACACATATTCATATGCGATGTTTGAGTGCATGGATGCATAAGGATGAGCAGCTCAGCCTGTGATCCCCGTTGGAGGCTGAAGCCTGTGTGAGACGGAGCCACTGGTCTCCACATGAGTGATGTTTCCAAGCCTTACACTTATGAAGACTGATCGCTGGGAGGTTGTGCACATTCATACGGAAAGGAAGTGCACTTCTAGGTGATGCATAGCGCTGATACGCCACTGATTTGAATTGATGACACAGCTCAAAGACTACTGCGCTGCTTGTCTGAGGGATTAGATTCTTGTCCAGGAGCGGGCGGGCAGAATTCATCAACCCTTTTCCAACAGTTCAGTCCAGGTCCACTTGAGCATCTGTTTTTATTACCGGCAGGGGGGAAGCAAACACTGATCCGAGATCAGCAGCGCTGATCGAGCAATTTGTTCGGCCTCTAAAGAAGAGTTATGAAACAGGAAATCTTTAACACACTTTAAAATGGACTGTGGCAACTATATGGATCATACTCTCCCATATATTAATACTGTATGTGCATTACGCAGCAGAGCATTAAGAAGAGCACTCCCTTTCATTTCACATATATATTCAAATCTCAATATAGATGCTGCCGTATTAAACCGAGTGGACAGTTTCCCATTATATGCATGTCTCAGTTATTGCTGCAGAAAGCCCTCTCTAGTTGGGTTTTCACATCAAAGCTTCACTCCCCGACTGTGATTCCAGACAAGGTGCGGCCGAGTTAATTACCACCCAACTAACCGACTAAATGCTCACATTTTTTGCCCCTGCGCTGCATCTTTCCTCCTCGGGATGAAGAGGCTCTAATCCTTTTTCTTGTTCATTAAACACAAGCCGGGGCGAACACTCCCGATAACTGGCTTTTTGAGCGAAACTGTGAAGTTTTGGAGTGGAAGGGTCTCTCAGCGCCCCTCAACCTGCGGGGAAAAAGACTCCACAGCTGAAACTACGCCTGTTAATTCTTAGCTTCACCCAGTTGAAAGTTGCCCTGAAGAAGCCTTAAAGGCATAAAGAAACTTTACAAATGGAATTAATGCGTTATAGGTGGCAGACGCGCTCGCAGCCAGCTCTGTACGAGTTTGCTGGAAGCCACGAAAAACCCCAAATTCGAATACATTATGCAGACTGCGCCTCGGAGGGGAGGGGGCTGACAGACTGAGCTGGTAAGTAGGTTAGTAATTGCATCATATGACCAGCAACAAAAACACGGATACATAAATGTGATTGAAGACCGCACACGTAGACAAACACACACACCCCGAATATTACAACATCGATCTCATAACTGCCAGCGATGCAGCACGGGGGCTATGATTCACGCGTTTATCGAGCTGGGAGGGGGGCGGATAGATGGATGCGCGCAGCAACGGGTGAGTCGAGGGATGGATGGCGTATTATATGTCTAATGGCCGTGTCCTGACAGATGAGTTTGCAAAGGGTAGATGAGTTCGCCGGGCAGGTTTGGCGTGCGATCAATGGGTGAGGTCGGTCTCAATGATCCTGAGTATTGATTGGTTTGGGCTGATAGAGGCCTTGCTCATGGGAGGTTCAGATTGGGGGGGAGGTTTGATTGAAATGGGTGTGTACATGCACATGCTGAGCAGCATTTATATGGTATTTTGCACAATTTCCATGTCAAGAATCACAATGATTCTGTGTTCGCTCCACCAGACATGTCTTCTTGTTTGGGTTAGTTGGGGCTTAATTACTTGATGAGTGACATTTGGACAACAAAAACGTCTTTTATAGATTAGGAGAGGGTTGAAATAGAGGGAGAGAGAGCGAGGTATGACATGCAACAAAGATCCCGAGGCCAGAATCACTGCTGTTATAAACGCCAGGCAACCATTGTAAATAAGAATTTGTTCTTAATTGGCTTGCCTGGTTGAATAAAAATATGACTTAACCACTCCGCTACTAAGACAACCCGGACTACAAACACTTCTGGGGATTAGAATATTTATTTGTGATGAATCGAACATTTTTATCTGTTCAAAATGAACCTTAAAGGGAGATTTGTCAAGTATTTAATCCTCTTATCAACATGGGAGTGGACAAATATGCTGCTTTATGCAAATGTATGTATATATTTATTATTAGAAATCAATTAACAACACAAAACAACGACAGATATTGTCCAGAAACCCTCACAGGTACTGCATTTAGCATAAGACAATATGCTCAAATCATAACATGGCAAACTGCAGCCCAACAGGCAACAACAGCTGTCAGTGTGTCAGTGTGCTGACTTGACTATGACTTGCCCCAAACTGCATGTGATTATCATAAAGTGGGCATGTCTGTAAAGGGGAGACTCGTGGGTACCCAGAGAACCCATTTACATTCACACATCTGGAGGTCAGAGGTCAAGGGACCCCTTTGAAAATGGTCATGACCGTTTTTCCTCATCAAAATTTAGCGTGTGATTGGAGCGTTATTAAGCCTCTTTTGCAACAAGCTACTAAAACATGGTTGGTAACAATGGATTCATTAGGTTTTTAGTTTTATATGATACCAGTATCTTCAGTTCAGCTTAAAAACTGAGCCCGTTACAACCTCCAAAAGATCGGTGGCCCGTCATATTTTTAAAAGGATAATTAAAAATCCTAAATTGTGTTAATGCGTTAAAGAAATTTGTGGCGTTAAAACTAATTTGTGTTAACGTGTTATTATCGCGTTAACTTTGACAGCCCTAATTTGAACACATCATGATGACGTTATAATTTTCCTTCGCCTATTTACTCATTTACTGAATAGAGCTTGAACACACCATAATGAAACTCACGTTAACTAACTCTCCTGCCGATTTCAACACGGATTTGTTGTTCACAATGTGGAAAAATAAGGTGTGTCTCCAGGTCTGGATTGTGAGTAGTTAACTGCATCCTCTCGGATTTTAGACGCCATTAGTCTCGAGCAGTGACGTTAAAAACGAGTACCGTCATGTACCGAAGTATTGGCTCTCGTGACGTCCCTAAAAATCCCAATATTCATCACTCTGATAGGACTGGTAGATAGATAGGACCTAAGTGATGCAGAAGAAAAAGTCAACTTTGGAAAACGCTGACTGAAAATGATAGAATAACAGAGGAAGACACACACAGAGGGACCATACTGTATAAATGCCTACCAAAAAAGCTGCATCATTAGTGAAACCGTTCTTGCTGAACCTCCAGCTCTGAGTGAAGCCCCCTTACTGGTCTTGCGGGGGCTACTTTTTCAAGGCTGGCCGCCCGAGTCTTCCCTCTGGCTGCTGGCCGGCTTACATCGCCGCTGTCTTGATCTAATTGACAGTCAGCAAGCTCACCAGCTCTGAGAACTTTCTTCCCCCTTCAGTAACTCTCAATTGAGTGAAATGGCGGTACAGTCTTGGGAACAAAATACCAGCAGGGGCGGCAGTAAACGGACCAGCACACAGAACTGTTAGCAGTTAGCTCCTCATCTGGACCTGCGAGTTGTCCTAGCGTCACCAAGCTTCTATAAACACGTTTTTTCTTGTGTAAAGATATCACCGAGCCTCACCTTAGTGCTGCTGAAGTTTAGACTAATGAAACTCTTAATCATTGCATGCATTGTGCAGAGAAACTAAAATGTCATCGCCGCTTTTAAGGTGTCTGTTTCAGGAAGTAACATCTTTCTCATTTGCAGTGGAGGACGTCCAAGTCATTATTCACAGTTAAGTAAAATGCCAGTATTCATATGGTTGACTGATTCATCATTTAACAATCAGTATTTATCAAACTACCCTTTCCTTGACAAGCATACATATACAAAAGGTTTGCATTTAAAGTCCGAGGCTGCTCCCTCCTCCTCCTCCTCATCACAGCTCAGAGAACCCAGTAATTGAAAAGGAGAAGCCTGTCCTCGCAGATGGTGCATCGCATTTTCTGAGACAATAATAGGATTGCGGACCTCGCGATTCAATACCTCTCCTAAAACCATTCAAAGCCAAGCGAAGACACAGATCTCACTTTCTCTGCCGTGCTGCCTTTCGGTGTGACTCAGGCCTCACGTGGCACCTCGACTCTGGCCTGATGGGAGCCAGCTCATCGCACAGTCACACTCCCGAAGACGTGTGACTGTCCGAGCACTGCGAGCACGACGGTTACCCTCTGACAGGCACAATGAAGCTCAGAGAAAAGCCTCTCCGAGAGCTCTTGTTAGATATCGAGCAATTTCCCGGCAGGATTCAGAAGCTGGGGCACATTTTCTAATCGGCTGCATGCCACAAAAAAAAAAAAGAAAAGGCCAATTTCTCTGTTGTAGAATAAGAAAAACGCCTTTTAACCCAGCCACTGAATGACCTGCTCGCTCGCATATCACATTATTAGATTCATTTGATCTCTTGTTCCTGACATCTCATATCCGTAAATGATTTTGGAAATAATAGGGCAATTTCCTGCGACTCGAATTAGCATTTCATTTAAATATTGAATGGAGAAGAAATAACTGTTAGTCTGGCTCCGCCAGCGACTCTAAAACTCATGAATTAACACATTATGTCTTGCTTGTTGAATCTGTACAGAAAGCGATAATGGGGGATTGTGTGCAGGACTTCCTGGAGATGACAGAGCCAGACTTTATGCAAAGATAAAGATAACCAGCTGCTGTTTGCAGAGAATGTTCTATGTTGATTCGTATTTTAATAAGTTAATAAGTTATTTGACTAAAAATACAGAATGAAAACAGACACTAACCGAGGGAGAGATGTTGATGATGCGAATAATATTTAATTTTGATCTTGTTCTTACAGTTTGACAGTTAAATAAAATGTCTGTATTGAATTGGTTCATCATTTAACAATCATTATTTATCAGTTACTACTCTGCGACCCTTTCTTTGACTGTAATGACAAGCTTACGTATAAAATATTAGACTAATTATTAGACAAATCAAAAAAGGTTTGTATTAAGTTTGAGGCAGCTGGCCCTCCTGCCCTCCTCTTATTCAGTCTTTATGCTAAGCTACGCTAACCAGCTGCTTTCTATAGATTCATATTCAGTGTACGGACCATAGACTGTATATAAGAAGTGGATGTAGTCACTGTGACCTCACCAATTGGTTTGTGAACTACGGTTTTGAAGCCTTGAAGTTGGCATTTTGGCTGTCGCCATCTTGGTTTTTAACCGTCACCATCTTGGTTTTTAACAGTCACCATTGTGGTTTTTGGCCATCGCCATCTTGGTTTTTGGCCGTCGCCATCTTGGTTTTTAAGTGTCGCCATCTTGGTTTTTGGTCGTCACCATCTTGGTTTTTAAGCGTCGCCATCTTGGTTTTTGGTCGTCACATTCGTGGTTTTTGGCCGTCACCATCTTGGTTTTTAGCCATCATCATCTTGGTTTTTGGCCGTCACCATTTTGGTTTTTAAGCGTCGCCATCTTGGTTTTTGGTCGTCACCATCTTGGTTTTTTAAGCATCGCCATCTTGGTTTTTAGCCATCGCCATCGTGTTTTTTTGCAACCAGAAGTGAAACCAGAGGGTGGAGCTAAGTACAACCGAACGCTGAATAAAACATGTTTAGGCCGGACAGACGCCGTGGTAGCGACCTGTCAATCACAAGCATCCCCTGCTTTATGGTCTATCTGACTCTAAATGGGACCATAATTTACTAAATGAACATCATGCTGTATTGAAGAAGACTTGAAACTAGAGATTGAGACCATAAACTCATGTTTACAATGTTTACTGAGGTAATAAATCAAGAGAGAAGTAGGCTCATTTTCTCATTGACTTCTATATTTACAACCAGAGGAGTCGCCCCCTGCTGGCTGTTAGAGAGAATGCAAGTTTAAGGCACTTCAGCATTGGCTTTACTTCTCAGACCGTGGTATCAATCCTTTCAGGAAAATGAATTTCCCAGAATATCGAACCAGCTTCGTAACTCATCCTCACCCATAAAGTAGGAGACGGTCTTGCACATGGCGCCTCCGAAGATGAAGTCCTCCAGGATGTTGGGGATGAGGGTGAAGGGCATGCAGAAGACGGCCATCATGAGGTCGCTGACCGCCAGCGACAGCAAGAAGGAGTTGGTGACGGTCCGCATGCGCTTGTTCAGCATCAGGACAATGATGATCAGCAGGTTGCCGAAGACGCTGAGCAGGAAGATGAGGGAGTAGAGGAGGATGCGGAACGAGTCCATCTCTGACAAAGAGAGAGAGAGAGAGAGAGGACATCATTTATACAATCTGTTTTTGTATATAGCTCAGGAAGGAAGCACATTTGCACAAGTGAATTACCAGAGCTGTGAATTAATGGGACACACCGAATGAATGTCTTGTCTTCTAAAATGGAAAATATTAACTTGTTTCATCAAAACCTCTCAGCGCGCCAGTTTTTCTTGTACCCACGAGAGACAACAAAATGTTTAATGTAACTGGGAACAGCAATAAACAAAGAGGAAGAAGTGGAGGAACAAATAAAAAGTGTCAGAAGAGGACGATTGATCCAATAAATGAACTGCGTGGTTGACAAAAGACAAACATTTTCATCATCTGTATGCTGTCAGTGCTTTTATTCGTAATCATTCAAGCAACCCACGCATTAAATGACGTAAAATAAGAAGAATAAAAAGTGCGAAAATAACATCAATACACGAAGAGAACAGGCTTTGTCAGGTTGCACACCTGGGAAATAAGACTCCGGGCGCATAAACAACACCAAAGTCTATTACAAGACAGAATAACTTCACATAATCAACATCTTAAATTGCACCAGTGACAATATTTTCCTGCTCGCCCTGTGAGCCAAATTATAATTAAAGTAATAATACTGACAGAAAAAGATGAAGACATCCATGAGTGCTGCTGAACAGACTGTGTCAGGTGGTAAACTGGGAATATAACTGGAAGAACAAGATCGAAATTAAACATTAGTTCCATCATGAACATCTTTCCGTCAGTTTGTGTCTGTTTTCATTCTGTTCTTTTATAACACATAAAATGTTTAAAACCGTCCTTTAAAATCAGTGTGTTTTCACACGTGTCCCTTGTGTCCGCGCTGCCATACAGCTGAGCATCAGCGAGAGCAGGGCGGCCCGGCCCGAGGGCTTTTGGGATGCTCCCTTCACTCACACCGGCCTGTCACAGCGAGTCAGCGTGAGGTTGAGAGTAACCAACGGGACAAGGTCGGGGCCAGCCGTGCGCCGCGCTGACTGAGTCCTCTGATTAAAGACAGCGACATGAGGAGAAGTCTAAAGGTCTGCAGCAGAGCCTGCAGACGGAGCGCTACACGTCACCTTGAGGGCACACAATCCTCAGGAGGAGTGGAACCAGGACACAAACAGTACAGTACGTTCAGATCAACAAACACAAAACAATAAACTGTAGTTTTAATCGAATTTTGTCATTTTGACATAAGAAATACTAAAAAAATGGGCACTCAAAGTTCAAATTATTTCAACTTTGACCTCGGTTGCTGGTGACCTTTCAAAGCGCAACCAACAACGGCATAACAGCTCCAGCTGTTGTTGTTGCCAAGAAACAGTGAATGGAGTTCCTTGTGCACTTTTTGGCTGCATATTCTCACAGTGAGCGAAGAGCAGATTTCATGTGACGGCAGCTTTAGAGGTGCTGGTAGGCAGATTTGTTTTTACTTCTGGAGAGAGCAGGCTAGCAGCTACATACTACATGCATGTATGCACAGAAATAAGAAATTTACAACAGAACTCACCAGCAATAAAACACACCATAGCTCTATTCAATACTGTTGTAACCCAAGAAGAGCGCCGGGCGTCGAGCCCAACTCTCGTAGTGGCGGTACTGCAACTTGCGTGTCATTCACGTGATGCATTGGGCCCAAAAACACTTTTTCCCATAGACTTATATTGGGAAAGAGACGTCTGTAACTCAGCGGATCATTATTTTTTAGGTGAATCAACTTCCCAGACACTCTAATAGCCCCAAAAAATGAGGTTTTAAAGTTTTAAAATGCACTAAAAGCAGAATCCAGAGTTATTTCCCTTTCCTCCGTTCATGTGCATGAGACCCAGACCGAGGCTGGAGCGCAAGCCGTGACATCGGCGTGAAGTTGGGACCCTGTGACCGAGAGCGGACGCTACTGCGCCGGTTCCATGTGCCCAAGATCCGGGTACTTTTCCAGGCGAGCCATTTTCGCTTCATGCACCACTGAGCAACTTTCATAGGAATGAACGGGGCCCCGCCTCCAACGCTGTATCCAGTCCTCTTTATACATCTATGGGTATGACTAGTGGCTTATGGTGGCAGACTTCACATAGATATTGCTGCGTAACGCCCCAATCACACGGAGACGTGTCGCTAGAAACACGTCACCTGCAAAACCATTGTTTTCCTGTGGCACAGCGCGTGTGAACTCTTTTCTTGCGCTGCGTTTATCTTGTGTTTTTTATGAACGCGTGGTACACTTAAGGCTCGAAAATATGGTCACCCTACTCTAGACATGACTTGAGACTTGAGTGCAAAGTCTTACTTCTGACTTGCAAAACAGTGACTTAGCGGAAGTTATCATATCACTGCATTAGCTGCTTCCCTTTGCTCAGCAAAAAGGGCATTCGTTGAGAATGCTGATTTAGTTGCTAACGTAGTTTCATCGTCTTACCGTCCTGTGTTGGTATTTGTTAAACTTCATTAGTGTCGGGGCGTCTTGCCAAAGAACAGCGGTTGAAAATTAGCCAGCTGGCTAACACTGATATACAAAAATGTGGATTCATGTGCATTATCCTTATAAATAAATGATGCTGTTTTTAACACATTTGAAGGGTCCTTCTCTCTGGCAATATCCCCATGCTGCACCAAACTTTATGCACTATTTTAGAAAAGTTTGTTAGAAATAGATATATATATAAATGTTGAGGAAATCTAAGAGGAACATCCAGTTTTAGTTTTTCATTTATCGGACAATCTGCAGAGGAACAAGATAAGAGTAGCTGAGGGATTTGAAGCCCAGGACGCCGCAGGTTGCATGTTAATCACCTCTGCAATCTGAGAGAGACCCCTCCAACTGCAAATATGAATTATTCTTTTGATAAGAAAACCCTCTGATGGCATTGAGAGCAGTTTCATCAGCCGAAACACTGACATCACGGTCAAGTTAATAAAAGCAACATCCACCTTGTGTCAGTCGCTCAGAGATAAATCTGCAATGCGGCTGACAAGTTTGACAAGAGTTTGATATACGGACGTATGCAGAATCAGGACTCACTTGAGTGAAGCTTCCTATACAAACAGCAGGCGGGGAGTCCCCGTAGCTCAGCGGCTTCCTTTGTGTTGGATTGTGAGCGATACAGCCGAGTGAAAATGGAATTATCTATTCATTGAGCACCAGCGGTATGTTGGCTCTCCTGAGCCCGACGACTGCAGGACAATTCACTTTGGCTCCTTTGACTCCCTCGAGCGTGACAGCTGCGTTCAAATCCGAACGCATCTATAAATACATCGCGGTTAAGAAGGTGGCTCATATGCAGCGGGAGTTTTTGGGGTGGAACATTTTCGGCATGACCCAGGGCTCAACACTGCTGCTCATGTCAGGGTTGTTTACTTAACCTCTGTTAGCCTGAGTCGTACTGTGTGTCGTGTTGGCGGCCCCAACTGTAATTATGTTTCCCCGCAAGGAGCGTTAAAGTTTCATCACTTCACTTTGTGCTATCTTAAGGAGAGGATTAACACGACTTCATTAGGACAGCAAGTCAATTGAAAGGAATCTATTAGGGGACGTGGGGTAAACTTCCGGCGACCTTGCTCAAACCACCAGCTATTCGATCTTTCAGAGGTTGTAACGCGCTCAGTTTTAAAGCTAGAGTGAAGTTACTGGTATCATATGAAACTAGAAAAACTAAGGAATCCATTGGTACCAACCATGTCATACTAGCTTGTCACAAAGGAAGCTAAATAATGCTCCAAAGTTACGCAACATTTTGGCGAGGAAACACTGTCATGGCTATTTTCAAAGGGGTCCGTTGACCTCTGACCTCCAGATGTGTGAATGTAAATGGTTTCTATGGGTACCCACGAGTCTCCCCTTTACAGACATGCCCACTTTATGATAATCACATGCAGTTTGGGGGCAAAAAACATGTTGCATGCAGTAGCATTTGTTGTTTTTGTCTACTCTAAAATTATGTTTCTGGTGTGTTCTTTATATGATTACAGTTTTCCAAAAATGATATTTAAAAAATCGCAATATATCGCCTTGCTTACAGTATTGCAATATACTGTAATATATTGAATCGTTACCCGAGTGTCATGATACGTATCGTATCACCAGATTCTTGCCAATACACAGCCCTGCTTCAAACTCGGCCTTCATTTCGATCTCAATTACACACCTGGGTGTGTTTTTTCCTGTGAATCGGAGTGTATTTCACTGGTGTTTCTGACTGTGAGTATTAGTGACTTGAGTGTGTTTTTTCCCTTGAATCGGAGTGTATTACACTGGTGTTTCTTCCCGCACATAACAGCGACCTGGGTGTGTTTTTTTCCCGTGAATCGGAGTGTATTTCACTGAATTTTCTGTCTGTGAGTAACAGCAACCTGGGTGTGTTTTTTTCCCGTGAACCAGAGTGTATTACACTGGTGTTTCTTCCCGCAAATAACAGCGACCTGGGTGTGTTTTTTCCCGTGAACCAGAGTTAATTTCACTGATGTTTCTGACTGCGTGTAACTACGACTTGTGTGTTTTTGTCCCGTGAATCGGAGTGTATTTCACTGGTGTTTCTTCCCGCAAATAACAGCGACCTGGGTGTGTTTTTTTCCCGTGAACCAGAGTTAATTTCACTGAATTTTCTGACTGCGAGTAACAGCGACTTGAGTGTGTGACGCAACTATTTTATGCCAGGTGTATTGCTCAAGACCCAAGGAAGTGCAGAGTGAAGTTGTTTGTTTTACTAGTAAGGAAATGCACTGAAAACATTTGTCAGACCTCGAGGATAGTCTTTAGTGAGAAACATTGACATATGGCACGTTTAAAGCTACCTTGCGGACTTCCTGATCACTCGTGGCACTATTGAGCAATGATTAACGTCAGTTTAATGCTATTCCACTGATTGGCAGTTGGTGGCGATAATATGTAAAGAAACATGACAACACGTCAGAAAAGGCAGGGATGAAGAGCTGCGATATAGCAAACATGGACGTAAACAAGGCAGGTTGCAAAATATTGTAAAATTCATCTTTGTAAGTGTGTTCGAAAAGAACATTTAACACGTTTTTAGGCTTTTCCAAGAAAACCCCGCAGGGTGTCTTTAACATAAATATGGATGTAGCTCTCTCTAATGCTGATTATGTGCAAACACTTCATCACATGAATTCTGTTTGACAGCTGCATTATTACAGAAGTCACTCTAACGCAATCACATTTCCCAGAGTACAACTCTGTTGATACTTAAATGACATTTTCTTTCTTATTAACTTTTGGAAAGTCAGCGAGAAAAACATCTTTGTTTGGGGGGAAAAGTCCTCAAGTCGAGAGACAAACAAATCTATCATTGGATGACTTCTCTGTAGCCTCATAAAACATTTTCCAGTATCAGGGACAGTCTAATCTCTGGGTGACAGAAGAGAAATGGTGGAAGTGAGGATAAGATGATCCTTATAAAACTTGCAATGAAATATGGTTTATTGCATTTTCATATTTGGTTCACTTGCACTCCCGTCTATAATGTGATGGTTTTGGCAGGAAGGTGAATAAAAACATTGTAACTTCAGCTAAGAATAACGAGCTTGTCTGTGCCTTTTGCTGTAATTTACCTTTTACGGTGTTTATCAGCCGCACAGCATATAAAAAAAACTGGCTCGATTCAAGTCTGTGTTTTGAAATCTAATTTTCTGATAGGCTTTCTGGGCAGAAGGACCCGCCGGTTATTAGGCCACATCTAAACATCTGTTTCCTTATCGCCATTAATGGTTGTGTTTTGGAGTCATTTCACTTTTAACGAGTAAACACTCCAAAATTTCAACACAAACATGCCTGAATGTTTTCCTCCGAGTGGAAGGTTGCTTCTAATGCCAGAGTCATGTCAACACTGCCAATAAATCCCTATCTCACATCACAGAGCGCTCTCTGGCTTTAAATCCACGTCATTCCTTCGCTTCATGTCACAGCTCATCAGACGCTCTCTGTTTCCAAATTACAATAGAGAGTTCGGAGAGTTGACGAATGTACCTTAAAGGGAAATTTGTCAAGTATTTAATACTCTTATCAACATGTTAGTGGGCAAATATGCTGCTTTATGCAAATGTATGTATATATTTATTATTAGAAATCAATTAACAACACAAAACAATGACAGATATTGTCCAGAAACCCTCACAGGTACTGCATTTAGCATAAAACAATATGCTCCGATCATAAGTATGACAAATGTTTTCAGTGCATTTCCTTTCTAGTAAAACATACAAACAACTTTCCACTTAACACTGCGCTTCCTTGGGTCTTGAGCAATACAACAATGGTTGCATCACACACCCAAGTTGCAGCCACTCGAGGTCAGAAACATCAGTGAAACAACAAATGCATGCAAAAAACATGTTTTTTGCCCCCAAACTGCATGTGATTATCATAAAGTGGGCATGACTGTAAAGGGGAGACTCGTGGGTACCCAGAGAACCGATTTACATTCACATATCTGGAGGTCAGAGGTCAAGGGACCCCTTTGAAAATGGACATAACAGTTTTTCCTCGCCAAAATTTAGCGCATGTTTGGAGCGTTATTTAACCTCCTTCTCTACAAGCTAGTATGACATGGTTGGTACCGATGGATTCTTTAGGTTTTCTAGTTTCATATGATACCAGTATCTTCACTCTAGCTTTAAAACTGAGCCCTCCCTAATGCGTTAAAGAAATCCTAAAACATCCAATCAAAAGACTTTGACCTCTTCTCCAGTTTGATCACGATCACAGAAGCACGATCACTGAATATCAAGACTCAGTTCACCTTGAGTCAGGTATTCAGATCCTTTAGAGACTGACTGGATCAAACTGAATCCGTGGGCTTTATGACAGTCTGACTCATTGCAGATTTGATCTATTGGCCTTCTCTGTAGCTCCACACATGCATTACTCTTAAAAAACACGGTGGCAAATGAATCCTTTGACAGCAATTTAGCATATAGTGCTCCGTGTCTGTATCGCATTTTAACGCCGTAATGAGGCAAGTTACTGTTACAGTCAGCACAATTAAACTCAATTAGTCTCCAGCATGGCCTTCCCATGAGAGGTAAATATTGATCCTTCATTACCTTGACATTTTTTGGAAGTTGGAGAGAGAGTTTGTTTGCATTGTGCGAACAAACTCAGCACATATTAAATTACCCACAAGGCCTTGACACAGTTTTGCATTAATTCCTCCAATCGCTGCCTCATTAACATCTCGTGAGATACTGAATATTTAATTGAAAGCATGTAAAGAAAGGACACTCGGGATGGCAGAGAGCACATGTACAGTATAGGTGTGAGCTCATGTCTATTTAAAGTGAGGCATTTAGCAGAGTTACGGCGCTGAGGCCTCTCCCGTAAATCTCCGTCCACTCTGCTGTCTCTGCAAACACAAATGACAGGATGCCAGATGCCTGATAATGTTGGACGAGCAGGCTGGCTGCAAGCTGTGAATTATGGACTCCATGTTCCCGATAAAGGTGCATACTAATTATTATGGTATGGTGTGTGTAGATGCCTCAGATTCCAACAGTAATAGCAGCATGCCATGTGTATGTCCACTGGAGCAAAGGCAGCTCAGGTGAAGAACTAGTGATTTGCGTAAAAAGGCAGGTGCCTCAGGACAGCTCAGTCAATAACGGTGACCAAACACCAATCTTTCCTAAAGCTAGAAACAGGATAACTTGGACTTGCCTTCATCGGCAGTGGAATAGTGCATGGTTATATTGTATGAACCACTTTGGGAAACACAATAACAACATACATGAACCTTTAAAAATAGGTTTTGCTCTCATGGGAAGGTGTATAAATAGTACATAATAAATGCATTTTAGGCTTTTTGCATGTCATTTTTACGCCATGCAACAACGGTAACGTCCAATTTGGTTTTGGCAACAAAACCGCTCAATCAGGTTTAGGAAAAACATCATGTTTGGGCTTCAAATAAGTACATAAACTAAGTAACATACGCACGGAAACAACGTAACATAACTACGGAAAACACGTCACTAACGTAACTTAAAAAGTCCTGTGTTTGTTGGACCCCTCCACGTCCCCTTCCAACCCGCCATAAGCAGTCTTTCTCGCTTTTTATTCTACGACACTAGCTCTGAGCGTAGCATATTTACACAGATGCGTTCGCATTGCAGTCGGTACAGACTACATGGCGTGCAATTGAGTCGGCTGTGTCTAGAAGGTAACCTGCAATTTGAGAAATCTGATCTCCAAAAACGTACAATAACTCGCTGCATGTCGCCCCTGATCCTAACCTTAACTATTCAAGATCAATACTTTAACTATTCGAGATCAATGCCTAACCTATGACTGACTTTAACTATTCGAGATCAATGCCTAACGTTAACCATCTCGCAAGGGTTTCCCCAACTTGCGGGTTCCCTTCTAGACACCACCAAATGATACGTGAAAAACCAAGAAGAGCGTTCTTATTGCACGCTAAATGGCGTTCTTCATTATCGTGTCATTCATACGCCTTTTTGTGCGTCAATCAAGGCGAATGCATCCCCAAACAAACCTCTTCCAGCCTTCCTAATGTAAATAATGGAGTTTTAATTGCTGTAATTACCACTAAAATACTTATTAAAGGAAGTGAAATTAACTTTTCGGACCCCAACCTTGTTGAAATTGATTAATTGGGAGTTTCCTTGTATAGTCTCATTTGAACGGGCACCACGTAGCCATTAGAGGAGCTGCATCTTAAGGGATTTCCTTATTGAATTAAACATTCAGCCGAGGTGTTTGCCACTCGATTCCCATAAATCACTATGTAAACAAAGTGAGGCACCGGTGATCCAAAGGGGACGCCATGCAGAGCAATTACTAATTGTGCTTTCTCCGGACTATAGAGACCTCAAAGTTTGTGAGATTCAGACTTAACAGGAAAAAATCAATTTAGAAGTTGCATTATGCTTGCTGGTGGTGGCACAGCAGAGGGGAGGAGAGCCCCATGAAGCAGAGGTGTGGACTCGAGTCACACATTTGATGACTTTAGACTAGACAAAATCAAAAAAAGACTTGCAACTCGACTTTGACTTTAACACTCGTGACTCGTGACTTCACTTGGACTTGAGCCTCTTGACTTAAAAATACTTGATACATTCCTCTGAACCCAAAGATGAAAAAGACCTGTCTTGACTTGGGACTTGAGTGCCAGGACTTGGGACTTGATTTAGGATGTGCCTGACTTGACTTGGGACTTTACTCTGGACTTGTCTGTCTTTACTTGGGACTTGAGTGCCAAGACTTGGGACTTGTCACTGGATTTGCCTGTCTTGACTTGGGACTTGCCTGTCTTGACTTCGGACTTGACTCAGGACTTCCCTGTCTTTACTTGGGACTTGAGTGCCAAGACTTGGGACTTGACTCAGGACTTGCCTGTCTTTACTTGGGACTTGAGTGCCAAGACTTGGGACTTGACTCAGGACTTGACTGTCTTGACTTGGGACTTGAGTGCCAGGACTTGGGACTTGATTTAGGACGTGCCTGTCTTGATTTGGGACTTGACTTGGGACTTGATTTAGGACTTGCCTGTCTTTACTTGGGACTTGAGTGCCAAGACTTGGGACTTGTCTCTGGAATTGCCTGTCTTGACTTGGGACTTGACTTGGGACTTGCCTGTCTTGACTTGGGACTTTACTCTGGACTTGCCTGTCTTTACTTGGGATTTGAGTGCCAAGACTTGGGACTTGACTTGGGACTTGACTTGGGACTTTACTCTGGACTTGCCTGTCTTTACTTGGGACTTGAGTGCCAAGACTTGGGACTTGTCTCTGGACTTGCCTGTCTTGACTTGGGACTTGATTTAGGACATGCCTGTCTTGACTTGGGACTTGACTTGGGACTTGACTTGGGACTTTACTCTGGACTTGCCTGTCTTTACTTGGGACTTGAGTGCCAGACTTGGGACTTGACTTGGGACTTGCCTGTCTTTACTTGGGACTTGACTCAGGACTTGAGACCTACTCGTGACCTTCAAAACCATGACCCGGTCCCACCTCAGCTCTAACACAGTGCTTTATTTGCTTTGTCACTTTGCAAGTCACATGACTGAGGATTAACGGACAGTGAAATGAGTCGTCCAGCAGAGTCTGACTGATAACCTTATAAAGCTCCGACCCGCCTCCCTCCACTCCTCCGCTATCACGGCCCCATAAAGCCGCTGAGCAGACAGCTCAATACGACTCCTGCACGGCTGAGAGGATCTTTATTATTGATGCAGGCGACACTACACATCCTCATAATCTGTGATACACGTGTATGTGAAAGCCGTAATATTGATTTTCTGTATTAAACGCATACTAACACGGCGGGATTGTGCACAAGAGGCAGCAACTCATACTCAGGAGGGAGTTCATATT
This sequence comes from Sebastiscus tertius, assembly GCA_916701665.1. Lineage (NCBI taxonomy): Eukaryota > Metazoa > Chordata > Actinopteri > Perciformes > Sebastidae > Sebastiscus > Sebastiscus tertius. Next base: position 100,229 of record CAKAOH010041751.1, on the reverse strand, counting down.
TGTGTGTGTCATATCTTTCCAGTAATTTGATTTAATTCGCGTGATAATGTTATGACAGTCGCCCTGAACATACCCAAAGGGGAATAGATGATAATGTCTTCTACAGACAAGACACCTCGTCGTGTAAATGGTTAGATATTAGAAACTCCTGAGCGCTAACAAGCCTCCCAGTCTTTATTTATGAACCCAGAGCCCGAGGTGACTGCTGGGTTCCCTCCTAAAAATGAAACAGTGTTCATTTAATCCTCGTGAGATCCACATCATGATAACTTATCTCACATGCACTCAAAAGGACGGAGCCGAGCTCAGCAGAGTGCCAAGGTGCAGCTACAGATGTTGTTCCACATCAGCGAGGCCTTGTCTGAACCGAACTGCTCTCCAGAGCCCTGAATGATTACCATAATGTGATGTACGTCAGCTGTTGTTTCGTTTCTGTGCTGCAGGAGTTTCTTACAGCAACTGCAGACAGTCTGTGTCTCCAGAATTAATATGGATCATCATGCATTTACATTCTAGGAGGATTCACCATTTCTACATTTGTGCAATTTGTTTACAAAGAAGTTCGCAGAATTGGCTATTACCGAGTCGTGTTTGCAATGCACCCATGGGTGTACTTACAACTACTACTGGATTGCTTTGATCCTGAAGACAATGTTAAAACATGATGATTCTCAGGCAAGCTCTGGTGTTACATGATTTCTAAGCAGGTATATGGTAATTTATTCATGATGGACATCAGAGATAATGTTATCCTTGGAGCATGCTGGTCGTATCGATTCTAAAAATATGTCTATTGTGTCCGTGTGTTCAAATTTGACTCCAAGAAGGAGTGCGATTTTTGGTGCAAATGGGGCAATTTGACCAAATCAGTGGGACAAACTGTATTAATTAACCTGCATGCACCTGTCTGTTTCACTTCACACAGTATCTCAGCCTCATAAAACAGTTTGTATGATATCATATAAAAGTTATTCCTCATTTTTCATGCGTTTTCCTACGAATGTCCAGCAACACGTGACACGCATGTCAATTTCTGCTCGTTATATGCATACAGTCTTTTCATTTTAACATCCACCATCTTTACAGGAAACATCTTAGGCAGCAAAACTTCTTAGTTAAGTACAGGGAAAAGCTTGTGGTTTGGGTTAAAATAACTCCGGAAGTGGCGCAGCTTAAGTACGGAAGTTACGTGATGGCAGCAAAACTACTTAGGCTTAGGAAAAGATCGACTCGGTTAGGTTTAGACAACAAAACTACTTAGATAGGTCCAGGAAAAGATTGTGGTTAGGGTTCAAATAACTCCAGAAGTGGCATAACTTAAGTATGGAAGTTACGTGACGAATAAATCGTTGACTTCTGGTTCCTGTTCTTGATCCTGCGCTGTACATGTGCTCTCACTGTGCATGTCTCCTCCCCCTATCTCCTGTGTCCGGTCATGCGCTGTGCCACCAGTACCCACAGATACAGAAACTGTGATGGACCTTGCATTCAACACTTCAATTTCTCATTAGGCTCATTTCACACACCGTTATTTTGTATGCTTTGATCTGCATCAAGATAAGCAGCCTTAACTCTACACTTGGACTCTGCATCGCTCTGTTTCTACACTTTCACCTGAGCACAAAAATAGTGTCCTGATACGACACCCTGAAGTGATTGCTGCCACACCTATTGATCCACAGAACACACACATCTGGTTTCATATGAGGTACGAACACCGGTCTCCTGGGTGAAAGCCCGGTGTTTTTTGACCCACCCATCCACCCTGACCTCCTCCCTGTACACGGCATCTGTCACTCTTTATACTTCCTTGTTCTCAATTACGTGGATTACATATAAATTGATTCCATGGGATATATATGAATATATATAGTGCATTACTTTTTGTAGGTAAAGCTACAAACAGTGCATGAGAACAGTCGGCCTTGTGTCTCCCACACCTCCCTGAAAAGGCACACCCCTCTATAGTATCTATAGAAACTAAAAGAGAAGAGGAAGCTGAACAATTCATGCAGGTCTGGCAGTACAGCGGTGTAATGGAGCGGCCTATAGCGCTTAGTGATTGTCTGAAATATGATCAGTCTCAGGTCGGTCAGGTTACTCTTACCTGATGATGATAATATATATAAAGGTGTGAACTTCAAGTATCTCCACCCATTAGTCAGGAATCGTTTGTAGGCTTTTAAAAGAAAGGCTTCAGCTGATCCTCTTGATTGTGTATTTAATCGTCTCCATCTTAAGGGGTTTAGTCGCCCAGCAGCTTTGAAGCAGAGGACGAGAGCAGAATACACGTTCTCCCAGGAGACGGAGCTTCTGTCTCATCTGTCCTCTGTCCCCCGCTACAGTTAGTAACTGACTTGATTAAGATGCACTCTGCATTCAAGATCAAATGGCATAAAAATAACTGGCTACAGCTTCTCAAACATGAACATTTCCTCGTGCAATAACCTGAATGCCTTTGGGTCTTGGACTGTTGGCCCTGTAATTTGATGATGTCACCTCAAGCTACATGAGACTGATGGCCATTTCCACTATTTCCTGACATTTTATTGACCAAATGATGAATTGATTTAAGTCGTACATATAGAACCTGTAATGTGAAATTTCTCTGCTTCATTTTTTATTTAAACTCGTTGTTTTTTTTTATGCTCAGTGCTGTGGTTCAACATGTGGAAATATTAGTTATTTTGCTCCAATAATAAGTAATAAAAAACACGTTAACGCTACTAATTTCTTTAACGCATTAATGCAAGTTGTGACTTTTAGGTTGTAGTGGACTCAGTTTAAAAGATAGAGTGAAGTTAATGGTATCATATGAAACTAGAAAACCTAATGAATCCATTGGTACCAACCATGTCATACTAGCTTGTTGCCAAGGAGGTTAAATAACGCTCCAAACTTACGCTAAATTTTGGCGAGGAAAACCTGGCATGGCCATTTTCAAAGGGGTCCCTTGACCTCTGACCTCAAGAATATTGTTTTATACTAAATGCAGTACCTGTGAGGGTTTCTGGACAATATCTGTCATTGTTTTGTGTTGTTTATTGATTTCCAATAATAAATATATACATACATTTGCATAAAGCAGCATATTTGTCCACTCCCATGTTGATAAGAGTATTAAATACTTGACAAATCTCCCTTTAAGATACATTTTAACAGATAAAAGTGCGATTAATTTGCAATTAATCATGATTAACTATGGACAATTATGCGATTAATCGTGATTAAATATTTTAATCAATTGACCGCCCTAAAAAGAATGCATCATTTTCTATTTATAGTAGAGCTGTCAATCAATTAAAGTATTTAATCAGGATTAATCGCAAAGCTTTTACGCACGTTTGGAGCGTTATTTAACCTCCTTTGCAACAAGCTAGTATGACATGGTTGGTACCAATGGATTCATTAGGTTCTCTAGTTTCATATGATACCAGTATCTTTACTCTTAGCTAATTTGCATTAATGCTTTAAAGATATTGGTGGCAGTAAAGCGCGTTATCGTGTTTACTTTGACAGCCCTGACTTATAGTTAACTATCAAATAGTCCATTTTATACAAAAAGCTGAGAAATATTGCTCAATATTTTTGATTTATTTATGCATTTTCCCCCAACATAACCAGTAAAATAAATAAATAAGCAGCTCAGTCTATTTGCATGGAAAATAAATTGAAATTTCTCAGCTTCATTTTTCATTTCAACTCTCTTTGCTTTCGTGTTTTCTGCTCCAACATGAAAATATGTCTGAATATATTTACTTTCTTAGATTCAATTTGATCAAACTGCTGTTTTTTATTTTAGAAGCTGAATCCTTTTTTGCAAGTGAAGGACAAAAAAATCTCCAATTCAAAGAATCGGACAGCAGTAAATCCACAAGTGGAAGAGCGGGGGTGGCGCTTTAATATCCTGTCCCGGCTCTTGAGCATCACATCTGAGAGCAGCAATACAGCTGCATAATCAGGCCTGCGTTGGCCTGAAGGGAGGCAAGCAGAGGAGGAATAGCTCCACCAAGGATTAAGGTAAATAAAGGAAGACCATTTGCGAAGTGTGTCACAGAGGGAATGGGATGAATCTATCAGCAGGACATTCCTTCTGGTCAAACAGCGAGCACACCCCGCGGCGTTTTTGATTGCTCTCCAGGTCCTACAGTAAACTGCTGCTGCTGCTGCCTCCTGTATAAGGTCAATAAAAGTAATGCAGCACAGAAGGAGGAACGGGTTGTGAATTATTTAGTGGGGGAAGATTTGAAATTTCTCAATACTGCAGCGGCGGCAGGGGAAAAAGGAAAAAAAAAATTAACTCTCGCCCACGTTCAGACCTCATTACCTAATCAGCCCCTTATTTTCCCAGTGGTGTGCCGATCGGAGACGCAGCTCGGGGGCCTCGTCTCCTCTGGTGAGGGGTTTAATCTCCTCGACGGGTGGTTTGTCAGCATTTTGAGAATCATAAGAAAACATTTGAATTAAAACAGCTCCTCACTTTGCTTCATGCTGCTGCTGCTCGTGATTGTGGCGTTATTGATGCAGGGAGAAGCAGTAAATTGGGCTGCCCTGTGATTGATTGCATGCAATGAGGCCGAGGAACCTGATTTAAACAAGACTCCTGATTGCAAATCATTTTATGGTAAAACAGAGCGAGAGGAAAAGATTAGAAAATGTTTGGAAGGTACTTTTTTTTTGTATATGTGATCAGGTGATCAGTCACAGGTGGCAGTTTTTTAATTAGACGCAAACAACCTGATCAAGATGAAATATAAGCATCTTAAAAGGCTTTTATTTTGGAAGGAATATTCACCGTCAGGTTGATTTTATGAGAAGAAGAAAACAAAATAGCTTGAATATTTTATTCCCAGTGCCAACAGACAGCACAGCTTATAAAAAAGGTGTAACACCTTGTTTTTTTTCCCCATCTGTTTGACGCCAGATGTTGAGAATCCGAAGCGGAATACAGATTAACCCTCCAAAACCGGCCGCTATCCTGTCTTACGGAGGTTGTAGTGGGCTCAGTTTTAAAGCTAGAGTGAAGATACTGGTATCATACGAAACTAGAAAACCTAATGAATCCATTGATAACAAGTAATGCCATCCCTTGACCTCTGACCTCAAGATATGTGAATGTAAATGGGTTCAATGGGTACCCACGAGTCTCCCCTTTACAGACCACTTTATGATAATCACATGCAGATTCTTGCACGCAGTATAAATGTTTTATTCCCACCTATTTTAAAATGGTGTGTTTGAATATGTCTGCATACTGGGGTCCATAAACAGTCTTTGAATTACATAAATTGGGTCTCACTGTAAAGCTGAGACTCTTGTGGATCCAATGAGCCCAACTGTGTTCATGTGTGGTGACGTTAATCCCCATAGGAGACATTTCATTGTATTGTATTTGAAACTTATCTCTATAAAATGACCTGTGGTGACCTCTAGGATAATCACAGCCTCATGAAACTTCACAACCACAAACTAGAGACCTAGAGCATTCAGAGGATGGATGGATCAGACTAGAGACCTAGAGCATTCAGAGGATGGATGGATCAGACTAGAGACCTAGAGCATTCAGAGGATGGATGGCTTTCCTAGGTAGACTGACAATAAGGGAGCAGTTTACGCAACAGAAGTGCTCGCCATGCAATCGCCGAAAAATAAAATTCTTGCAGAAAAATCTCCAAATGTCAACATCACTTTTTTCTGTGATGTTCCTCAAGGTCTTGGTGTCTTAATGTGGTATTTTGGAGGGATTATTAATCATTTTTATTGATTCTCGAGTGGTAAAAAATGGTTAAATTAAGCACCAAATCTGTGTAACAAATGATATCAAGCCAAAAAATCCTGCAACAATTTATAAGACATAATAGAGCATGGAGATGATTAATTAATTAATATCTAATGCTTATTAATGACTAGAACAACAGCAAATTAATCTCCAGGTTCCCAGCTTTCAGATGATGTACACCACTTCTATGTGACATCTACTGTCGACTATTTATCCACCGCTTAGGCACGTTTTTAAGCAGGTGATCCGTAACAGGTGGCAGTTTTTTAATTAGAAGCAAACAACCTGATCAAGGTGAAATATAAGCATCTTTAGGCTTTTATTTTGGAGGGAATATTCACTGTCAGATTGTTAAATTAAGCACCAAATGTGTGTAACAAATGATATCAATGCAAAAACAACTTATGAGACATAATAGAGCATGAAGATGATTAATTAATAATTCTTATTAATGACTAGAACAACAATTAATCTCCAGGTTCCCAGCTTTCAGATGATGAACACCACTTCTCTGTGACATCTATTGACTATTTAACATCCCTTTGGAAAAGAAAAAAGAGGGCAACACCTCAGCTTGGATGATTCATGAAGCAGCTCCAGAAGAAAAGAGAGAAACCAGAGTATAAGCCTCACCTTTGACTCCTCTGCCCGGTCTTGTGAGGACGGATCCATTCTTGCAGCTCGTATTATAGTCGCTCACTTCCAGGCTGAGGTTTCCCATCACCTCCAGGCAGCTCGCCTCCAGTGCGCTCCCGTTGCCCGGCTGCAGAGCCATCCTCTCCGGGCTGTTTGACGCACTGGAGAGAGACGCACTGCTGCTGCTGAATCAACTTGTCGCCTTTTTCTTCATTCAACAGCCGGAGAGGGGGCGGTTGTGTGAACTTGGAGAAAACCACGAATGTTAAACTCTTAACACGGTGTGATCACGGGGAGAATAGCCAGACCAGAGAGGAGCTGGTCGTTGGAGAGGAGAGGAGCGCAGAGCAGAGCGCACAGACCCGGACTGTGGAGGAATGAAGCTGCTGGCTGCTAAGGCAACTGAGGAGCTCTCTCTGTCTCTCTCTTTCACTCCCTCCCTCTCCCTCTCCTTCTCTCTCTCTCTCTCTCTTCCTCTCTCCATTCAGCTCACGACTGTCACTGTACAATTCAACCAAAGCAGCACAAAAATAGGCGTCCTATCTATAGCTGGGGTGACTCCACGTTCACCTCTCTAAAATTAGATTAAATTGCAAATTTTTGCACAGTGGAGGTAAAACACACGGCGGATATGTGTTAAAATTAGGGCTGTCAATTGATTCAAATATTTAATTTTGGTTAATTGCATGATTGTCTGTAGTTAATCACGATTAACCGCACATTTATGTGTTCAAAATGTACCATTAAAGGGACTGTTTGTAGGAATCAGAAATGCTTGTTAACAGCGACACCTTAAGTCAACGAAAGTCAGCGTCCTGTTGTTCCCGCTTGTGCTCACTCTACATAGACATGAACGAGCATCGCTCAACACAGTGAGGAGACACACGTCAGCTAAAACCACAATATCACTCTCCATGAATCACTGCTGATCCTAGTGTTGGCTTTTCGGCTGAAGCAGGAAAAGCGGGTCGGTGCCGGGGCTGAAGCAGGAAGAGAAACGTTATTGTCTCCCGACTACGCCTGTAGGAAGACACCGGCACCCGGTCGGAGACGACAACGTTACTCACTGCAGAGCCCCGTCACTTCACAAGACACGGGAAACCTCTGTTGGTCTGGAGGAGCTGCAGCAGTTATTTCTGCACAAACGTCCACTGAACATTCACTAGATATTCTCAGAGCTAAACTAACTCTTCTGTAGTGTGGAGTGTGCACGCATGCACGTGAGGTGGAGCGAGACAGCGAGAACGCACGCGGTGTGTGAGTGAAGGCAGGCAGACAGGCAGGCAGAGGAGCAGAGACTCTGGCCTAGAAACCGACCTGGTAGATTAACACGTGTTAAAAAGTTACAAACAGTCCCTTTAAGGGATCGATTAGAATATTTAATCTCAATTAATCGCACATTTATCTGTTCAAAATGTACCTTAAAGGGAGATTTGTCAAGTATTTAATACTCTTATCAACATGGGAGTGGGCAAATATGCTGTTTTATGCAAATATATGTATTTATTAATTATTGTAAATCAATTAACAACACAAAACAATGACAGACATTGATCCAGAAACCCTCACAGGTACTGCATTTAACATAACAAATATGCTCAAACTGCAGCCCAACAGGCAACAACAGCTGACTTGACTATGACTTTGCCCTAAACTGCATGTGATTATTAAATCAAATGATTAATTAAAGTTCAAGGTAACTATGCATGTAATAGTGTCCGCTCCCCGAGAGCCCCTGAAAACCGCCTGCAAAGCGTTTCCTCTTCCTGTTTTCATATATTAATTGATTGTGCCGCTGAGATATACATCAAGGGTGAGTGAGCGTGGAAATACATTTGTCATGGGCGGGCGCTGAGGTTGAGAGAGACGGGGATGTAATTGCAAAGTCTATACCACTTAAAGAACCAGTGTGTAGCATCTAGGGGGATCTGTTGGAAGAAATATCATATTAATAACTATGTTTTCTTTAGTGTATAATCACCTGAAAATAAGAATTGTCATGTTTTTGGTACTTTTAGAATGAGACGTTTATATCTCCACAGGGAGCGGGTCCTCTTCATGGAGTCCATCATGTTTCTACAGTAGCCCAGAAAGGACAAACTAAACACTGGCTAGTGGAGACATTTGCATGTTTGCATCAGCCACCGTAGCTCTCCTACCTACAGTGTAATATGCAACCTCACCACTAGATGTCGCCAGATCCCACACACTGCACCTTTAAATCCTCTTTTGGTGAGGAAAACGGTCACGGACATTTTCAAAGGGGTCCCTTGACCTCTGACCTCCAGATCAGTGAATGTAAATGGGTTCTCTGGGTACCCACGAGTCTCCCCTTTACAGACATGCCCACTTTATGATAATCACATGCAGTTTGGGGCAAGTCATAGTCAAGTCAGCACACTGACACACTGACAGCTGTTGTTGCCTGTTGGGCTGCAGTTTGTTATGATTGGAGCATATTGTTTTATGCTAAATGCAGTACCTGTGAGGGTTTCTGGACAATATCTGTCATTGTTTTGTGTGTTAATTGATTTACAATAATTAATATATACATATATTTGCATAAAGCAGCATATTTGTCCACTCCCATGTTGATAAGCGTATTAAATACTTGACAAATCTCTCTTTAAGGTTCATTTTGAACAGATAAAAAATGATTAAATATCACCCAGGGCCCCATAAAAGCTTAAACCAGCCGTGCCTGAAAGGCCCTCTTAATCGTCACCAGTTTTGTTCGAAGCAATCTTTCAATAAATTGCTTTAATTTCATGTCCCATTTCCGGCGGATCGATAACGGAATAATCTCTTTCTCTCCAGGAATGGACGCTGTTGATTTCTCCGCTCGAGTGAACAACCTTCAGGTCGTGCAGGATGTCAGGAAGGATCATCAGTGGGACAAAGAGCCGCAATTCTGCAGCGTTTAAAGGCAAGTACCGGATACCTTTTTTTCCTCCCCTAAATTGTCCGGTGATTTAAAGCAGAGGATGGGTGCCATGGTTACTAATGGTTTTTGGCACAGGAATAGATAGTGGACATCCGGTTGTTGAAAGAACTTTCACTCTTTTCTTGTTTACACTCTGACTGTTATAAACGATGTGTTTCAAACTGGAGAGTGTGTTGGATGTTTTTCTGCAGCCTGTGCAGCAACTGTTAGATTTCCCATTTGGCCGACCCCGCAGGAGTACGGCGAGGGGTTCTGGGACTCCTGATGTGCAGCGTGATGGCTTTGTTTATGGGGAGCGATCTCGGAGCGCCTCCGGGTTTAGTCCGCGCGTTACCACTTGAGAAATGATACCGCCGCTTTTGAAAAATGTCCGTAGGCTGCGGGGGGAGTCAGTTTGCACTGTGGGGGAGGAAGGGCTTCACTATTTGTGTTTGCGATTTGCTTGACGGTTGCTGTCAGTCCCGCTGATGGTTTAACAAGTGATGCTGCCGCTGTTGTTGCTGCTTTTATACGCCGCTTTGTGTGGGCGGTGTGTGTGTGTGTGGTGCTCCAGCTTGGCCAACATGTGCTGGTGTTTCTTCCACGTTTTTTTTTAAGATAACAGCTTATTAAAGGAATGCCAAAAGTCGCTCTTTGCTGCTTCCTCTCAAACCGACGATGTTTTTTTGGCAAGTTTTGGCAGCGGCTCTGCATCGATTTGTCCTCACGCAGGTCATGACCAGCATGTCTGATGAGATGAGGAACTGTTCACCCGCTGATACTCCAGGGTGGCAGAACATCCTGTAGAGGCATTTTGTTGGTGTTCGTGTTTTATTTTAGTGGAACTGAAAAATCCACTGCAGCAAAAGCAACTCAGGTGAAGCACTAAAGCTACCGACTTGCGTAAAAGCTGCTAATTTTAAGGGTAAACACGAGCCTCGGGACAGCTCAGTCAATAACGATGAACAAACACTCATCTTTCCTAAAGCTAGAAACAGAGAGAACTTTAACTTGACTTTTCAAAACGTTTGTTTGCTTCATCAGCAGTGTACAGGTGCATGATTATATAGTTTGAACCGCTTTAGGACATGGATCGCAAGAAAAAGTCCCTTAAAGTGTATGATTCAACTTGTTTCCATGGTCTAGTGTTAAAAAAGTTAATTAATTGTAATATCGAATTGCAATACTTAAACATCGCTAGCCAATCGCAGGAGATAAGCCCTAATAATGACACACATGAACTTTTAAAATGAGAGGAATTGTCCTTAGTGGAGGAACATTGCCTTATAATATCACTTGAAATACACGAGTCAACTTGATCTCACGTGACGGTGTATAAATAGCACAACATTAGGACATTTCGTGTGTCATTTGTTCGCCACGCAACAAAACTACGGTAACGTCCGCAGTTAGGTTTAAGCAACGAATCCTCTTATAGTTAGGTTTAGGAAAAACGTCATGGTTGGTTAAAATAAGTATGTAAAAATGCCTTTGAAACCGGCGGGTTTCAAAGGCATGTTTTCTTAACACTGTTTATCATAGCCAAAAAACGTAAAAACAGAAATTATAGTCGGATTTTCAAATTTCCGGCGGTCCTTGAACAACTCATGTGTGACAAACACTTTAAAAATAGCCAAGTCTAACATTAAAAATAGTGATATTTCATCAAAAACACTTTATTCTACAGGTCTCATTTCACATTTTCCCAAAAATAAACGGTTTACAACAACCAGATCCTGTAAAAAACATTAAATTCTGCACTCCTCAGCGCAACTGGGAAGTCATGAATGACTCTGCTGAGCCCAACGGTCACGTGACAAACATTCAGCGAAACTTAGACTGAACTGCAGGCTTGTAGTGAAATACGTACGGAAACAACGTAACATAAGCATGGAGAAGATGTCACAAACATCACTAAAAACGTGACAAACATCACTATAACATAACTTACAAAACACTAGTCTCCAACAACCGGCCTCGTGGTTAAGACTGAATCCGTTTTATTTGGTCAAATTTGGTATTTCTATGGTTAAAAAAACTGTCTGATACCCGTCTAAAATTTTAAAATAGATGTTTTTTATTAATGTTAGTAGCAAAGAATTTAATTTCACTAGATAATTATTTAATATAATCCCGTGCAGTTCCTGTAGGCGTTATAATGACCTCTGTAATCACGTGATTATTCTCTCCTCGTATTGCAGACAGACAGGTAGATGTTGACTAGTATAGAGGTCAAGGGTAACTTTTCCACAGGAGGAAAAACACTACAGTACGCGTCAAAGGCCTCAGGTGTGTGTATTTATCTTTGACATGACAACACTTCTTTGTTCACACAAGGTCATTCTCCTAATCCTAATAACTTCACATCCAAGTCTGAGCCTAACTCCACCCAAAAAAGGAGCTGGAGGATGTTAACTTTCTTTTTTAAATTAAGATTTCACGAGGTAGATTAGTCCCAAACAGTCGACTCTATCTCGGCTTTGGAGGGTTGCAAGGTTTAAGGCTGATTTAAAACACTAGATGGCGCGTTGAGCCATTTTAAACCCGTGAAATTATTAAATATATTTGGTAAGAAATGTCGATATTAACACCAGCATTGATGCGTTTCATCAAAATACAGTCATATCATTTAGTTTACGGCTCTTCGGCTGTAAAGGAACTACACCACACACAACGAGGCTGTAAGGGCGGACAAGTTGGCGTTTAATAGTCTCATTTTGTCACTTTTTTAAGACACATAAAGGCTTCAATGGGGTATTTATTGAAGCATTTTATATCGTAGAACAAGACGTTAAAATCTCCTTATTTCAGGCATCTAACTAAAAACGCATTGACTTCCAGACGAGGGAACCGGAAGTGCTAAAACGCTCATTTCCAGGTTTTAGGACTCATCCCTGTAGAAACCCTGTAAAAGCCACCGACCCATAAGAACTCACAGGAATGTTTGCGCCAAAAAATGTGTCCGTCCAGATGTTTAGACAGCTTTTCCTCACCACATGCACTCTCCAAGTCAACTGCACCTCGTAAAACAACGAGTCCAACGCTGATATAAACTGCTTGAGTGACCGTAAAATGTTCCCTAAACCAAACTTTAAGATGCTATCAGCGGGCTCAGACAGACAAGCTTGTGTCTGAGTGCATGCCTGGCCCCCTCTCATCCGAAAGCATTAGTGCTTTCATCCATCATTATGAAGAAACAGCTCATGATGTGCGCTTTGATTCTCTGTCACATCGTCGGTTTGTGCACACAGCGCTGAAACCGAGACAGGTCTTGTCTCTATATCTTATGAGCGGCTTATGAATAGACAAGATGCACATGTCAGCAAAGGAGTGGGAACAAAGACTTGAGTTGCTGAGGCGTAGTTAACATGCAAGCGTTTTACTGTCAGGCTATAGAACAGACTGAGGCAGATAGAGCTCCGAATAAAAGGAAAGGCTGCACTCCTACACTAATTAATCTCAAAGGGCTAACTCGGATTAAAAAGCACCGTGTTGGTGAGGATTTGCCAAGAATAACAAGTTACATAAGTTATTAGTTGACAACTTGCTTTTTATTAAGAGATTGTTCTCTTCTGAAGTTAAGATGATGATTTCCTCCCATTAGGAACTGTCATTGTGTAATGGCTGTACAGGTGTTTTGTCAAGTACTGATTATCTTATGCTACAGATTTGATCTAAACTCAGCATTGTGCTGACATCTGCTGGTCAGATATTACATGAAAGAGCCCCACAAACCACCATGTCTGTCTACAAAACAAGCAGACCTTTCTATAGTGGCAGCATATTTAATTTTACATCTAAACAATTGCATGATTCTCCATAGTTAATCACCATTAATCGCACCTTAAAGGGAGATTTGTCAAGTATTTAAAGGTCCCAAATTGTAAAAAGTGAGATTTTCATGTCTTTTTATATTATAAAGCAGGTTTAAGTGCTATATAAATACTGTTAAAACGATCAATATACGGAGAAACACACAAAGTCCGTATTCAGAAATTGTGTGTTTGAAACAAGCCGTTAGGATTTCTGTCCATTTGTGATGTCACAAATATACTATATTTAAACCATTACACGGTTTTAAACAAAAACATTCTAAATGTGTCCCAGTTTATTTCCTGGTTGCAGTGTATGTAAATAATATCAGCTGACAGGAAGTAAACATCGACCCAAGCTGTTGCCTAGCAACGCAATTCCGTTACAAATCAGTTGAAATGCACAAAAACGGAGCGTTTCAGACAGACGGTAAATGCAGGTAAATTCAGGCAGACAGTATGAGGAAAATAAAGTTGTTTTTTTTTTACATTAAACCATGTAAAATGTTCTAGTAGAAACATAAAATACAAGTATGAACCTGAAAATGAGCACGATATGGGACCTTTAATAGGTCAGAGGTCAAGGGACACCTTCGAAAATGGCCATAGCAGTTTTTCCTCGCCAAAATCTAGCGCAAGTTTGGAGCGTTATTTAACCTCCTTCCCGACAAGCTAGTATGACACGGTTGGTACCAATGGATTCTTTAGGATTTCTAGTTTCATATGATACCAGTATCTTCACTCTAACTTCAAGATTTAGCCGACTACCATTTCCGAAAGACTGAATAGCGACTGTTGGATTTTTAAGAAGTTCATTAAATTGGTGTTAATGAGTTAAAGAAATGAGTGGCTTTAAAGCAAATTAACTTCGACAGCTCTAATTTAAACTTGTCCGAGTTAAAGTCCCTTCCATTGAGAGCCTAAGTTCATTTGGATCAATTTTCCTAACAGGACTTCAATGTGGAAAAACTTTTAATGCATGACAATAAATCACACGCTCAGACTCCAACTACCTCAGCACATTGTGCTACTAAGGTATGGAGGCTATACTGCAATGCAGCAATGCAAACACACGCAGAAAGAAAAGAATACTCTCAAAATGCTGCAAAATATTGAGTGTTACAGCAGAGTAAGTTGTGGTTTTAACGTTATATTCTTATTTTTATTCTTCATAAACCAAACGCAGGATCTGAAGACCACAATGAGGACTCCTCAGCAGCGCACTGCGGGGATACCATTAGAGCTGGTTATTCTAAAAATGAGAAACTAGATTAGATTGAGCTTATAATGTCCTGCAGTCCACCTGAGCACAGATGATGTTGACCAGATGCATTTCAGCCTCACTGATGAATAAAACATGGTTTTTGCCTCTGGTATATTATCATGATTAAATTCTAATGTGTTTCAAATGCCAAAAAAAAACTATTGTTGTATCACGGTTGCTGATATGTCAAAGCATGCCAACTGATAGAGAGGGAACATTGGACAGTGAGATCATTTACAGATTAATGATTTTATTTAACAACTCTACCAAATGATAAGCTTCATAAAATAGAACAAGCAATAACAGAGGATTCAGGTAATTAATAATTACCTAAATGAATGGATGTTACTATAAACAGTGTCCCCCCAAGGTTAAGGCATGATTTTCAAAATAAAATCACGTTTAGCGTACAATAACCTTTAAAGATTTTAGGCAACAAAACTACGAAGAGTCTACAGTCATGCTAGGCTGCACTAAATGATAATGTTATCATGCTGGCATGTTGATGTTTAGGAGGTAATGATTATCATTTAGTATAGTGCAGGGGTCAGCAGCCTTTACTATCAAAAGCCATTTTAGGCAAAAAAATAAATAAAAAGAATCTGTCTGGAGCCGCAAAACATGTGATCATTGTGATGAAGGTAACAGTTTATAGTCTAAGTATATAGTATATAAGTCTGATGCAGTGAGGGCCAAAGAGACAATGTACTACGGAGTATTAGGGCCATATTGAGGGGAAAAACATCTGAGATTTACAGAATACAGTTGTAATATTACGCGAAAAAAGTCATAACTTTATGAGAAGAAACGTCGGATTATTACGAGAATACAGTCATAACTTTACGTGAAAAAAGTCGTAATATTATGAGAAAAAAGTCGGATTATTACGAGAATAAAGTCATAACTTTACGAGAAAAAAGTCATAACTTAACGGGAAAAAAGTAGTTATATTACAAGAAGAAATTCATAACTTAACGAGAAAAAAGTCGTAATTTCACGAGAAAAAAGTCATAACTTTACGAGAAAAAACGTCGTAATATTACGAGAATAAAGTCATAACTTTACGTGAAAAAAGTTGTAATTTCACGAAAAGAAATTCATAACTTAACGAGAAAAAAACCTCAGAATATTACGAGAATAAGGACCTAATTTTACGAGAAAAAAATTAAATAACACGTAAAATTACTACCGTACAATATTATGACTTTATTCTAATACTACGACTAGGGGCTAAAGGGCCGCATGTGACCCCGGAGCCGCAGGTTGCAGACCCCTGGTATGGTGCATTAGAATGCATACAGTAACAATGCTAACATGTTGATGTTTAGGAGGTATAATGTTTACCATTTAGTTTAGTGCAATAAAACTTTCACCTCCGAACTGAAAACAAAATACCATTAATGTAAAGTTTACTAAAAATGTCCAAATCCGAAAGTCAAGAATAGCCTTTTATTGACAGGTTGTCCATCCAAACTCATGTTCCTTTTGTTAAACATAATAACATGTGCAACACCTGTCACTGGCACTGTGTGGACCTTTGTTCTTTTTCATTAGTGTAGCCTCATTATTTCTTCCTTTCATGTCGTTGGGTTAATGTACCTTATCTAATCTTCTCCCTCTTGTATTCATATTAGAAAAACATATTCCCCTGTGTGGCTAGACACAATGCTTTTACTGTCAGACTAGGATGTGGGTTACATAGGAAACCATATGAATTGCACAACACTATGTTTCATGTCATGTCATGTCATGAGGAAGGGTTTCAACAGACTCGACTAAATATCATTTGCACTCGTTTGACCACAAACGGCGCTGACTTGACAGCTGTTCACTGCTCTGCTTATACATGTAAGTATGTTTAATCTTCAAAAGTTAGAAAGGTCACACTTGAACAGAAGTGGTAAAAGGTACAGCAGCCAAGAAAGAAGCAGCTTACACAGCAATTCAGTGCAACCGAATGTGGCTCCAGTCGTTTTTTATGGCTGTGTTTTTATCAATTTTCTAAACAAGGTGACCCTGATGACTATATAACAATGACTAACTAACAATGATAGCGTGTGTGTGTGTGCTGCCGGCGGTCTACGGCGGAGACAAAGGTGTTTCTTTATCTGATGGGTATCTTCTATAAAAGGCTCCTGAGGTCAGTGCCGCCAACACTTGCAAACGAAGAGTTTGCGTTCACAAAGTGAGAATGCTTAACTCTGTGGGACTGAGCCTTGTGGTGCTGCTTTCAGCGGTGGCAGCAGCCGCGATGGAGAGGTGAGTTTCATTCAGGAAATTGCTACAGTGAGGCTGGGGATGCTACTTTTGACGACTCAGACTCAGGAAATATCATTTTTATTTAAGACGTTTTTGTACAACATAATATTATTGAGGTTCACAAAACCACTGCTTCTCATGTGTCTCATGTATTTTGACATATGCAACAGAGCGGAGTATGACTACTACAAATACCATCCCATGCCGGAGGTAAGAAGGCGCGATCGCTGCTCTCACACTTTGACTTTCACCACACACACATATCATGATGTGTAATGTGTGTATTCCACTCTACAGATCACCAGCTGGATGGCTCAGGTTGCGAAGGATAACCCCGATGTTGTGACCGTAGTGGAATACGGACAGACCTATGAGAAGAGGACTATTAGCTTGCTCAAGGTCATATAAGCTTTGTAATTTATTAATTTCAGATCAGAAATGATCAAATCCCAGAAGGATACTGGAGTGTATTGATGTTTTATGCATGTTCGTGCTCAGGGCTGGCTAAAGGCATAGGCCATATAGGCGGTCGCCTAGTGCGGCACCTTCTCGGGGGCACTGGTTGCCCTCTTAAAAAATATATTTTAATTTAAAAATAATTTTAAAAAATGGTTGGGCGCCCTTTTTCATTTTCTGCAGTGAGGTAACAAATGAAAAAAATAAATAAAAATAGAAAGAAATACACTTTTCACCCCGGTAACTCTCTTTCTCACACTTTTTCATCCGCCTGGTCGCACTTATTTGTTAATAAAAGTGTAAATTGTAGTGAAACTGACTAAACACTTTTGAGCCAACAATATCAGGGGGCAATTTTAAAGTTTATCTATTAGGGCTGTCAATCGATTAAAATATTTAATCACGATTAATCGCATGGTTGTCCCTGATTAATCACAAGTAATCGCAAATTAAATGCACATTTTTTCTGTTCAAAATGCACCTTAAAGGGAGATTCGTCAAGTATTTAATCCTCTTATCAACATGGGAGTGAACAAATATGCTGCTTTATGCAAATATATGTATATATCTATTATTAGAAATCAATTAACAACACAAAACAATGATAAATATTGTCCAGAAACCCTCACAGATACTGCATTTAGCATAAAACATATGCTCCGATCATAAGTCTGACAAATGTTTTCAGTGCATTTCCTTTCTAGTAAAACATAAAAACAACTTCCCACTAAACACTGCGCTTCCTTGGGTCTTGAGCAATACATGTGCCATAAAATAGTTGCATCACACACCTATTTTTTATCTGTTTAAAATGTACCTTAAAGGGAGATGGACAAATTTGCTGCTTTATGCAATATTGCATATTTTCGGAAATCAATTAACAAATCCAAATTTCACCTAGGGCACCAAAAGGTCTAGAGCCAGCCCTGTTTGTGTTATATATCAACCTAATAAGAAGCTGCATGAATTCGTCTTCCAGATCGGCGTAAATACCGGAGCGAAGAAGAAAGCTATCTGGATGGACTGTGGGATTCACGCCAGGGAATGGATCGCCCCGGCCTTCTGCCAGTACTTTGTCAGAGAGGTAAGAGACACACGTTTAAAAAACGTATTATTTAAAGGTGCTATTGATAACATTCAGCCACTACATGTTGCATTCTCCCTCCCCCGTTCCTTTGCATTCACTTCACAACATGTGGTTGCCAGTTCATTGCACAACCTGCATATTATGACTCTTTCGTGGTAGAGTAAAAGTAATTTTGCAACATGTAAAGAGACCTGTAAAGAGAGAATATTACTTTATTACTTTACTTTCCAAACCGTTTTTATTTAGCTTTGTTGAGGGGGAACATCAGGTCTTGAGTTGATGACTACATATCCTCCAATATATCAATCTGACCCATTTCAGATCCTGCAAGCGTACAAAACCGACCCGAAAATGCAAGAGATGATGAAGAACATGGACTTCTACGTGACCCCCGTGCTCAACATGGACGGCTACATCCACTCCTGGAAGGACAACACAGTCAGTGCTTGTGTTTGATGGGTTTTTATCAAATTACTTTTTTCTAGGGTCTCTGAGTCTCGAGCCGCAGACGAGCAGGATATGAAAGAATGACGGTTACGTTACAACGAGCCGCGATTCAATCAGTGGATAAATTGATTTCTGGTGCTCAACATGACCCAAGTACAAAATCACCTCATTTTCAAAATAGGATGAATGGAAAAATGATATCAAACAGCAATCTATGGCAGCATTAAAGTATGCTCAAGTGGTCATTTCATTTCTTAATAACTTGATAGAACGAGCAGAACCAGCTGATTTAAGTGACTGAACTGATTTTGACCCGTAGACTCGACTGTGGAGGAAGAACATGTCACCGGGACCTTCAGACTGCGACTGCAAAGGCACCGATCTCAACCGCAACTTTGACGTCACCTGGGGCAGTGAGTCTTGTTGTGCTTCTCCATCTCTGTATTTATAAAACCTGTTGCTTTGATAAGAAGCAAGAGTGCAAAGAAAACGGCCTTTTTCTGAAGCTGTCTCATCAGGAGGCAATAGAAATGCTCACACTTGGCACCTTTAAAGGGGCACCAAAGAGCGGTCTGAAGCGCCGGAAACGCTGGATCCTACAATTCCCACAATGCAACTCAGCACCACCTGTCATTCTACCCTCCCCGCCTACTAAATAGCCACATCTTTCAAACGCCACACCCTAGATTGTAATGGTACGTGTCCACAGGCTCCGTGCTTTCCACGCCCCCCCATTCATTGTCTATGTAAGCAGCCGCGCAATGCATTCTTGGTAGCGTGGCATCGCGATTCAAGAGACTAGGCGTCACAACGCCTGCTCCTCATTTGCATAAATTTGAGGGCTCGTCTACTTTATGCAAATCACGGGCATCTGACGCGACTCGCCGCCTCTCAAAACTCCCGAGGATCTTTTAAAATAAAGAGATTCAGCAACTGCATGGATTATTTCTCGCCTCAAATGTTTCCAGAAACCCATTTCAGTGAACTATTTACGTGAAATAAGAGAAGAAAGTTTCCAAACGAGCCTGCAGACTGGTTCCGGTTTGAAAGCTGGGAGCAGCAGCCAACGGCGGGAAAGCGTTCGTCCAATCAGGAGCTGAGTGTTTCTAGGGACAGCAACACCAAGCGTCAAATGCTGGGAAGCGCCGCGTCCCCTCGCGATAAAAAACGCCCCTGTGGACACGTACCGTAAGGTTGGTCATCCGTTATGGATTTGAAGTTGGAAAATAACTCAACAAGAAATTATCAACCTTGACAAAGGTCCACTCCTTCCGTTCTTACCTTTCACAATAAAAGCCCTAGACATATAACATGCACAGGCGAGTGTTTCGCAATTTTCATGACGTTTATTTGTCACGCCCCAGATGTGTTAAGTGCCCCTTTAATTATTCTAAGCTGCTACATTTCCACTGTGCATTGCATTGTGGGCCAACAGTATCTACCATCAAGTGAATTCAGTATGCAAACTGTATCTACTACATGAACGATACCCAGTTGTACTGTATGTCTGTTGTATTGAATTTTAACACCTCTTACAACACATTTTATTGGACTCAATGTCCCATGATGCTCTTTCACAGGCCAAGAGTGGCCAAACATGTGTTAATGCAGCTTCAAACATAAATGTTTTGTGTACATTTATATTGAAGTTGTCAGATAATTCTATCTCTTTGGCTGCTTTCACAGCGGTCGGGGTTTCATTTAACTGCTGCTCAAACATCTACTGCGGGAGCCAACCTGCGTCCGAGCCCGAGGCCCAGGCCGTAACTTATTTCGTAGGAAGCCGGAAGGAGGACTTCCTGTGTTTCCTCACCATCCACTCCTACGGCCAGCTGCTCCTGGTTCCCTATGGAAACCCCAACTACACCGCCTCCAACTACAATGAGCTGGTATTTACATCCACACACGTTTCTGATTAAGAACACAATGTTTGACATAACATCACACAACAAGTCAGGATAAAAGTGTATGTGCATCTTTATAGCCTGATTAGCACTGCATGCTTCTACATCAATAAGGAGAGTACTCTGCACATTGCCATAGAAACGGGGCTTATGCAAATCACAAAAAAAATCTGTTACGAACACCTCGGTACTCACGTTAACATTAATCTTTGGAATGTGTGTTGGATATACGGTACATTTGAAATGCATTAGGACTTCACATAGTGTATACAGGCCACATACGATGTATGACGGATGCCATTAACACACTCCGAGAGCGGTCAGCCCTCATCTGCCAAGACAGAACAGAGCAGGAGGAAGCTGTGAAGCATTGATAGTGGAAAACAAACGGCTGGCTGCTGATAGGAGGGAGGCTGAAGCAGGTAATAACCCACTGGAGCCACAATCCAGAGAGAATTATGCAAAGCAGGATTATGTCCGTTCGTCTCTCCCGGCTTCAGTATGACTCTAGCGGAGGGAAGCCACTCAAACTGCAGCATGTTCCTCTGGCTTGGCAGGACACAGTGTCACATCTCATGGATGATGTGACGAGGTTTTCTTTTCAATTATGAACCTCAAATGAATGAACCTGGAGCTGGAGTGGTTTATGAACACTCTGAAATTGATGCAAGGACAGCCTGTTCTATGTGTTTATGTTTTTAAAACATTAGTATCGGCTGCACTGGTAGACTCGGGTGCAGCAAAAGTGCCTTTTTGGATGCCGCTATGGTAGATAAAACATAATAAAATGCCCTCTAGGGTGCCCTTCCAGTAGAGAAAACATGATAAGGGGCCCTCTAGGTGCCCTTCCAGTAGAGAAAACATAGTAAAGTGCCCTTTAGGGTGCCCTTCCAGTAGAGGAAACGTGATAAAGTTCCCTTTAGGGTGCCCTTCTAGTGGAGAAAACAGGATAAAGTGCCCTCTAGGGTGCCCTTCCAGTAGAGAAAAGAGGATAAAGTGCCCTCTCGGGTGCCCTTTCAGTAGAGAAAACGTGATAAAGTGCCCTCTAGGGCGCCTTTCCAGGCACACAGAGTTGGTGTAGATGCTTTCAATGACTGTATGACAAAAGCTAATGTCTGGTTCCTCAGATGGAGGTTGGTTTGGGTGCAGCAGACGCCATTCGGAGTGTCCACGGGATGAACTACACTGTAGGAACCTCACCGGATGTTTTGTGTAAGTCCACGCGTCACCGCCGGTCATCATTTCTAGCCGTGCTTGCAGCATAAAAACTAAAACGTGTACCCTCTTTCTACAGACGCCAACTCCGGTTCATCCAGAGACTGGGCTCGGATGCAGGGGATCCCCCTCGCCTACACCTTTGAGCTGAGAGACAAAGGCACATTCGGTTTCGAGCTTCCCGAGAATCAGATCCAGCCGGCCTGCGAGGAGGCCTACAGCGGAGCCCTGCACATCATCAACTACGCCCACGACAAGACCTTTAACGGTGCCGTGGCGACCACTGCTGCAACGCTGTGGACCGTGCTGTTAGCAGTGGGGGTCACCGGCACCCAGCTCTAGATGACACATTTTTTTTATCCTCCTTTTAGGTAAAATAATTTGTTAATAAGTTATAATCAAAAGTCTGGAAATATATCTGTTGATGAATAACAATGCATCCTTCGTTCAAACTATTATAAAACTGCTGTGAAGTGTCTTTGAATGATCTGAAATGCTGTTAATAAACTTCTAATGTATATTTTTATATCATTAAATCAATATAAACAACATTATCTGGCGCCAAAGAGTAATAAAAAGAATATTTTTTGTGTTGATATGTGTATTTTAAACACTTGTGAAACCAATTCGCCCATCTAAATTGCATTTTATTTGTTGCTTTTCAATAAATGACAATCTGTACGTCATGAATTTGCTTCTACTACATTTGTAAAAAAGAGTTTTTAATATTGGCAAAACATCACAGTATGTACCATAACAGAAAAACATGATGTAAAACAAGAGGTATGTCTGTATGAAAGTGTCCCAGGCGGTTTCAAAGCTGAGTTTCAGTGCTTGTTGTTGTGTTCCTGAACGGCTGGAAGCCTTGTTGTCTCAGACCGGCTAGCGGCAAGAAGAGCTCGTCCTCTGGAGGAAACTGGTCCCACCGCGTCCACGTCCAACCTGGGAGAGAGACAACCGCTCAGGTAGAGGGGGATATATATATTTCTTTCCATTTAAAAACAGTAGTTCCACTTCACATACCCTCGTTCTTCTCTGGCTCCAGGTTCTCCGGCTCTCCCGGCTGCGTCCTGTCCAGCTGTCCTTGCATGATGATGGTGACGTAGTGGTACTGCTCCTCCAGTCGGATGGAGTTCACCACCGAGGCAAAGCAGACGTTTACCAAGCGCACTCCTGCTTCCTCCAACACCTCTCTGTGAGCACATTCCTCCCACGTCTCCCTTTCAATGACATAGAAACGAGCGTCACATCCACTGGAAGTCCATCACATGCACGTCATATATGTACAGCACATTGAGGAACATATTTAGACTACTGCCTCTCCATTTGAGATATCTTTAAAGGTCCCATATTGTAAAAAGTGAGATTTTCATGTCTTTTTTTTATTATAAAGCAGGTTTAAGAGTGATATAAATACTGTGAATGTTATACTTACAGTTAACTTGAAGCATTACTGATGTTACAGAGCTGTCCATCAACGTCTGTTATGAACGTTGTCATCATTAGTTATGCCGTAGTGTCCAGTGTTGCATACTGTAGTATTTCACCAGAAATAGTATGCAATTTGTGTACTACTGGTTTCATACTAAGGTTTTGGATATACTAAAATACCTCACATACTGTTTAAACATTCTAAATTGCACGTTAGTAAGGAATTTCGGACGCAACCTTTGTTTTTTAAACAAGCTGTCAAGATTTCTGTCCATTTGTGATGTCACAAATCTACAATTTCTAGATCATTTCACAGTTTTAAACATTCTAAATGTGTCCGAGTTTATTTCCTTTTGCAGTGTATGTGAATGACATCAGCTGACAGGAAGTCAACATGGACCAAAGCTGTTGCCTAGCAACACACTTCTGTTGCAATTCCGTTGAAATACACTAAAACGGAGCGTTTCAGACAGAGGGTAAATACAGGTATATTTAGACAGACAGTATGAGGAAAATAAAGAGTTTTAACATTACAGCATGTAAACATGTTCTAGTAGAAACATATAATGGATGCATGAACTTGAAAATGAGCACAATATGGGACCTTTAAAGAGAAACCACACTGCACCAAACTGCATTGGAAATATAGCTAATTTTGTGTCTGTGCAAACTTATTTGGCAAACACTTGTAACAATGCAAATTCAGACCATATATTGATGTTTGCTGAACACTTCGGCAGAATTCGGCTCAATGATAACTTTTTATTTCACTGTAATTTCTCTCCTAATGACAGAAAACTAACTATCAACCTACCCAAACTCCAGATGTCCACCAGGCAGCTGGTAGGTCCCTTTGCCCATGAGTGTCCTCCGTTTCCCCAGAAGAACACAGCCTGGATGGGCTGGGTCTGTCACCAGTACTCCGACACCAACTCCTGGACGTTTCACGGCTTTATTTGACATCTTGTTAAACTTAAAAACGACTCATAAAGTCAGATAAACAGACCTAACTCCACTGTGCTGGCTAACTAGCTAGTTGGAAGGTATGAGAGGGTTCCCCGTTGAGTACTTCCGGCTTCGCTTTAAAAAAAATCGTTTTTGTAGATAAGGCCTCTCTTGTTGTTTTATCTTCTGAACATTAACTTCTTGTTTGGTTCTGTCAACAATATTACGATATATAAGTAATAAGTAGCTCATATACCACAATATATTGTCTCAATTGTTCTTTTTAGTTGTTTATTTTGATTGGGCTGTGCTATGGGAACTCTCTTGACAGTTAAACACTCTTTGGCTACAGGGTGCTTCAGCAGCATGAATTTATCTGAACTATAACATCTATAATATGTTATTTCTCTATATAATAGATAATAATTACCCTTATTACCAGCTGCATAATAATAATAATAATGATTTTTATATATATATATAAAATTACACTTATTACTTATATTATTATATATATTATATTAATAATATGACCACATATATATATATATAAGTAGTAATATATATGTATATATGTAATTACACTTATTACAATCTGCAGCTACTAAACATAGATGTAACACCGCCATCTAGTGACAAGTTGTGCCTACTGTATATTGCAGTGATAGACCTACAAAGAATATTATGATGACTGTACCGGAGAAGATCAGTTGTAATCACTGCTTTTATATGTTATATATAGGCCTTTGTTAGAAATTATAGGAGGAAGAAGAGTTTTCCAAATAGTCCTTCAAATCAGGGTTATTATAGTAAACAAAAATAAGCAGTGAAAAATGTTTTTTAAACTGAAATTAGATTTAAAAAAACTATATCCTTTACGAAAAACTAAACCAAAACTATATTTCCTGTTTAAAAACTAATACAAAATAAAATAAAGATGAATGTAAATTAATTTCTGTTTTAATTAGTAGTTTAATTCAACATATTTTAATTGACCATCAATCCCATCATCTAACTAAAAAGAAAAGAGTGAAGACGTCTGACTTTTTTTAATCATATTTGCTCTATTTCTACCTACTGCTGCTTCAAGTAAAGGATCTGAATACATCTCTGGTTTAGTGAAATGATAAAATGATCACTTCACCACCTTTACTCTCCTTGCATTTAGCAGTTTTCCACCGACACCCGTTTTCCTCGCTCGACCTGCCTGGCAGCTCTGGCCCCGCCCACCTCACCTCTCCCTGCTCTCTGCACCTGAGAGACACCAGTTTCCTCCTGTCAGTCCAGGCAAGACTTACCTCTCTATACACGTCTGCATCTTTCTCTTTGTTCTTTCTTGTCTCCGTTGTGTGTGTGACAGTGTCAGGATGAGTGCTAAACTGTGGACAGAGGAGCAGTTTAACTGCCCCGTGTGTCTGGATCTCCCTAATGATCCGGTCACCATCCCCTGTGGGCACAGCTACTGCATGGCCTGCATCAAGGACTACTGGAGCAAGGACGACCCCAAGGGGATCTACAGCTGCCCCCAGTGCCGCCAGACCTTCTGCCCCAAGCCCACCTTGTCCAGGAACACCATGCTGGCTGAGGCCGTGGAGCAGCTCCGCAAAGGGGCCAGCAAATCTGATGTACGTGAGTCCATGAGAAGTGCCCGTGGGGTCACCGCCCCCACTGCATCCAAATCCAAAGCGAAGCTCTCCTCCTCGGAGGTGCCCTGTGACATGTGCAAAGGAGAGCAGAAAGCGGCGATCAAGAGCTGCTTGGTGTGTATGAGCTCATTCTGTGACGCCCACCTGAAGCCCCACAAGACCAAGAAGTCCCTGAAGCAGCACGAGCTGATCTCGCCCACGAGCAACCTGGCCGAGAAGATCTGCACCGAGCACAAGTACCTGCAGGAGTTCTTCTGTCGCCAGTGTCAGATGTTCGTCTGCTGGCTGTGCACCAGCAACATGCACAAAGGTCACGAGTGTGTGTCCACCAAGGCTGAGCGCCTGGAGAAGCAGGTGAGGATGGATGCTGGACCAGCACTCAGAGATCAGATATGTGATCCAATATCAAATATAAGGGCGCTTTATCATGTTTTCTCCATTTAAAGGCGGTCTAGAGGACACTTTATCAGTTTTCTCCACTGAAGGGCACCCAGAGAGCACTTTATCATGTTTTCTCTACTGTAAGGGCACCCGAGAGGGCACTTTTTAGTACAAGCGTATATAAGTAATAATATAAGTACATAATATGGTGTTTTATATAAGTGTTTGGTTTTTAATAAGTGGTGTAAAACTGACATTTAAAACAGATAGAAAGTGGACAGCTGCTTCTAGAATAGGTGCCAATCCTCCTGCTAACCGTCCATTGTTGTGTGTGAGGGTGTCTTCCTCTCTCCTTTTGTGTCTCATTGTGGCTCCATCCAGGCGGAGGACATTCCTGACTACATTCCTCTCCATGCATTAACGCTCCACCCTCTCATGTCGTCCTCTGTGTCACACTCAGCTGTTTCCTCGTGCTTGAGTGAGATTGCTTTTCATGTCATGTCTTTCTGCGCCCTCCTACAGAAAGTGCTGTCGGGGCTGCAGACGGAGAACCAGCAGAGGCTGAAAGACCGAGAGCAGGAGCTGAAAGACATGAAGAAGATGATGGAGGGGATGAAGGTTGGTTGGCTGCACTGATTTTGCAAGTGCACCGTTTCACAAGAGGAAATTCCCCATAAACCCTGCAGTAGTTATTTCAGATAGGGGTCAGTTTTCTAGCATTTAGGACACCCTAGAGAGCACTTTATCATGTTTTCTCTACTGGAACGGCACCCTAGAGGGCACTTTATCATGTTTTCTCCATCTAGAGGGCACCTTATCATGTTTTCTCCATTGAAAGTGCACCCAAGAGGGCACTTTACCATGTTTTCTCCACTGGAAGGTATGTGTATGTTGGCATACTGAGACCTCTTTGTCTCTCCCAGCGTTCTGCAGACCAGACGCAAGGCGACACGGAGCAGGTACTGCAGGAGCTGCAGCGCTCCGTGGAGCGGCTGCAGGAGCTGCTGGAGGAGCTGCTGGATCAGGCCAGAATGGAGAAGATGGGCCACGCTCAGGAGGTCACCGACAACCTGGAGGCCGAGGTCAAGGAGCTGAGGAAGAGGGATACGGAGATGAAGGACCTGGCCCGCTGCGAGGACCACATCCACTACCTGCAGGTGGGCTGGACAGAAGAAGAAGGTGATGAGACTTAGTTAGACTCAGCTTCACAATAACTAACCACCGTATTGTCCTTCAGACGTGCGAGTCCTTGTGCAGCCCCCTGGAGACGGGTGACCTTCCCACTGTGGTGGTCAATCCAGAAGCTTCCTTTGAGCCTGCACGAGAATCCATCCTAGACCTCAGGGACCGTGTCGAGGAGCTGTGCA
This sequence comes from Sebastiscus tertius, assembly GCA_916701665.1. Classification (NCBI taxonomy): domain Eukaryota; kingdom Metazoa; phylum Chordata; class Actinopteri; order Perciformes; family Sebastidae; genus Sebastiscus; species Sebastiscus tertius. The sequence goes on along the minus strand of CAKAOH010041751.1, from coordinate 72,677 downwards.
ACCAGGAGCTGAGCAAGATCACCAAACAAGGTCAGTCACAAGATCCTCCTATCTGGTTTTATTATTCTGTTTTCATGTCTTATCTTCATCTAATCGTCCGTTCTCTTCCAGTCAACGACACGACTCTGTTCACACTGAAAGACTGTAAGTTCCAAACATTTTTCTTTTCAACATGCATGTAACTAAAGTGGTAGTTGTGTTGCTAACTTCCTCTTATCTTATCCAGCCAGCCGGGGTTCAGGACAGAAAGGAGGGCTTTTAAAATGTGAGTATAGATTTTTTAATTTGGATATATTCGAAAGTCAGTATTTCAAAAAACTAATTTCAGATTTTCCTACAGTGTTTGGTCTGGGTTCTCGTAATACAAACAGCCGTCCACCAGGTACGTCCAGTGTTTTCATCTACCTCTTTTCACTTTGTCATCTTTTCTATAATGTGATTTCTGTCATGTCTTGCAGCTTCGCCCTCGGTGGGAGCGCGGAGTGCAGACAGACGAGGACCTGGTAATGTACTCTGACATGTGACAATATCGAAAGTAATTCATCATGCAGCCCGTCTTAAACGTGATATTCACATTTTATTATTCAGGTATAGGCGTCAGGAGTCTAGACGTGAGGAGTAGAGACACGCCAAGAGCCGCACCAAGCTCACCAAGACCACGGGAGCGGGACCAGGACAGGGACAGGGACCGGGACAGACAGAGGAGAGAGGAAAGAGAGTCAGGTATGCTCACTGTGTTTACCGGCAGGGAGATTACACCGGCTTTGATTTAAAAACAAAGATTTCCTGATGATAATGTGGCTGTTACTTCCTACTACGAGAAATGTTGGTAACACTCTCTATGACGCCTATGTCAGTAAGGCATTGTAAACATACTTATAATCTGCTTTTAGCACTGTATGATTATATACTATACATATACTTAGTAAGCTGTTATCAACTGACAATGATCGTAACCCCGACCTTGATCTAACATCCCACATGTCCTCCAAACAGTGAGGGAGGCCAACCTGAGGCCGAGCCCCAGAGCCAGTCCCACTCCCAGCCGCAGAGAGTCTCAGTCTCCTTGGAGCAGGTCCAGTCAGATCCAGGCCGTCCCTGCTGCGGTACCAAGCCCGACTCGGCTCCAAGCCACTCCGACCCCTGCTCCTGCCCCAGCTCAAGCATCAACCGGAGGTACAAAACCAACCTTTTCACTGAAGCAAAAACACTTTTATAGTTGAGCTTTGACAGTAAATGCTCACACCAGAGTGTAACACATCTTGTTTTCCATCTCCTTTTCCTTCCAGGGTCAGGTTTCAGTCGGATGGCGTCCATCAGCAGCCTCTTCCGCTCCCATCGGCGCGGCACTACCGCGGCTACCCCGATTGCCCAGACTAATAACCCATGTAAGATCACACTCCGACTCCTATACTCTAATTAAATCAAGTATCTGACAAGCTTAATCTAGTAATGTATTTGTTCAGACAACACAAAGTAAGACGGCAGCCTTTATATATGTTAAATTAATATCCTTCTTTTGGCTCCTCCAGTCCTTTCACCTGAATATGGACAAGTTAACCCCGACCTCTTCTTGGACTTGCCCAACGCCGACACCATGAATCACACTCCTGCTTTCCCTGCACGTGAGTAACTTTATCTGAATCAACACATGCGTTCTCTGTGCATGAATTGACGTATTGTTTCTTTCCCAGTGAGAGAAATCAACCTTGACAGCATCCAGGCCCCGGAGCCGAGGACCAGAGAGGAGTTCCTGCAGTGTGAGTCTCCATGTTTCACGACAGTTCAGATGCTGCAGGGGTTGAAAAAGATAAAAACATATCACTTCCTTTATAATAATCCCTCCCATACAGACGGTGTTTAAACCTCTGATTAAAAAAGTCCCAACTCAAGGTCAAATTAGCAGCTTTTTCCAGCAACTTTAACCTCATCACATGGTCTTCATCAGCAGGTGAGTTTGCTCAGTTGCCATGGAGATGATCTGTTAACATGCGAGCTCAGTAGCTGTTACAGCACTTCTCGTCCGTGTCGGCATAAAAGTTAAGCGTTAAAATTAATTTTTGACCTTGGAAAGTGTAATTTGACAAAACACAGCCAACTCAAGGTCCACTTACTAGTTTTTTCTGGGGCTTTCAACTCTATCACATGGTCTTCATCACCTTATAGACCAACACGGATGAGAAGTTCTTTTTTTTACTTTCTGATTTAACAACATGTAGACATGGCAATCACAAATATGACCCAACAAAAGTATCATATCTAGCAGTTATAATTAGCTGGAGAAGTTAATTATAATATATAATATATAATTATAGTGTAGCAGGTAAAAGTATTAATAGCAATAATAAGAAAAGTAGGTAAAAACAACACTTAAAGGAGGGAGGGATTAAATTGTTTAAACAAGGAGAAAAATAAATATAAATAATCAATAAATAAAATATAAGAAACTCAAAAACAAATATTCAATTTTCCAGAATATGTGACTAACTGTCCATTAAACCTTCTAGACGCGGTGAGCTTGACCCTTGACCCCAACACGGCCCACCGCCGGCTGGCCCTCTCCGAAGGCAACACCAAGGCCACGCTGCAGGCGGCGGGGCAGCCCTACCCCGACACTCCCCAGCGCTTCGACGGCTGGACCCAGGTGATGTGCGACAGCCAGCTGTGCGCCCAGCGCTGCTACTGGGAGGCGGAGTGGCGAGGCCGTGGCTCCTCTATGGGCGTCGTCTACGGGGCGCTGACCAGGAAGGGAGCGGACGCCCGCTCGGGGCTCGGCTACAACGCCCAGTCCTGGACCCTGGAGCTGTCGGACACCTGCTGCTCGGCCATGCACGACAACGAGAAGAAGGACATACCGGTCACCTACTCCCCCCGCCTGGGCATCTACCTGGACATGTCCATCGGGATGCTGGCGTTCTATAGTGTGGCGGAGAGCATGACACACCTACACACCTTCCGCGCCAACTTCACCCAGCCGCTTTACGCCGCCTTCGGGGTGGGCAGCGGGGTCGGGGTGGGTCTGGACTTCGCCCGCGGCCAGTTCAGCTCCAGCTCTGACAGCATCAAGATCTGTCCCATGTGAGCACGCCGACTGCTACCGGCACGCCATCAGAACAAGTTTGACTTTCTGCACCAAGTATGAGTAATAACAAACCAGAGGGTGAGTCAGTGGCTTTGTTTCCATTGCTTTATTTTAAAAAAGAGGCAACTGAATAATAGCCATGAGTAGTTTACAGAGGATCATGATCTTAGAGGGAAGAAGTGACAGGACGTTTTTTTATTTTAGCCAAAGAAAGACACAAACCGGAACCTCCTGCTTTACTGGAAAACAGTGGATATGACAACAAATCTAAAAGATATGAACAGTCTGGAAGTGCCTTCTTTCCTCTTCTCTCCACTCCTACAAACACACGAAACATTAAACAGAAGCTTCTTTTTGTTAAATATGTTATATAACTAATGCATCACACTTGAAAAATAAAACTTTTGGCTTAATTTGGATTCCCTTCTGTAGGCCTCTACATGTGGAAAGCAAAAAAAAAATACTGCTACATATATTAAAATAAGTTAGCCGACATGGTTACAATGAATTTTTAATATGTTAGAATCTGTATACTTCAGATAGTGGTGTCACTAAAACATAAAAAGTGCAGTAGCAGAGTGGGAAGTCTGGTTGGATTGACGGGTGTTAGGGACAACAGGGGGTCAAGCACAAAGCTCTATGATATTATAGAATATAAAGTAGTAATTAGGATGAACTTCCATATGCTTTCCTTCAGCAATACTCCCACCTGCTGGCCAGTGAGTGAACCGCATATGTGAGACCAATTTTAAACAAACGTATAATAAACCTGGATGTGATATACAACTAAAATAAGGAACAATCAAATTTTCTTTTTTTAAAGGCCCGCCAAGGCCGTGGTGAAATGTTTTCAACCGAGCAGTGATCCTCGAATTAACCTCCAAATCCCACTGAGTGCAACTAATATATACAAACATGGCTTCACAGGAGCATAAATCATAACAGTGCTGGCTTCTACTTAAGGCCTCTTACCATTAAAAACACTAAATACAAGGACCGTTTCTCTTCTTTTTTTTCCCTGCGTCTGATGTGGTTCCGACCTCGGATTCAGCCTGGCCCCACCGGTCTGCCGACAGGTGCATGCTGGGGCCTGTAGGCGACGGTCGTGTCTAGAAGGGAATTGACAAGTTCGGAAAATGTGCGATAACTCTCGGGAGACTCGCTGCCTGACGACCTATCCTAACCTTGACCATTCAAGGTCAACGAGGTTAATGCCAAACCTCAACTGTTCAAGGTCAATGCCTAACTTTGACCATTCCAGGTCAATGCCGAACCTTGACCGTTTGAGGTCAATGACTAACCTCGACTGTTTGAGGTCAATGCCAAACCTTGATCATTCCAGGTCAATGCCAACCTTGACCATTTGAGGTCAATGTCAAACCTCAACCACTCAAGGTCAATGTCTAACCTCAACCACTCAAGGTCAATGTCTAACCTCAACCACTCAAGGTCAATGTCAACCATCTTGAGGTCAATGACTAACCCCAACCGTTCGAGGTCAATGCTTAACCTCAACCATCTCGCGAGAGTTTCTTAACTTGTGGGTTATCTTCTAGACTCGACCGCAGGCAAGGCTGCCTTTGACGTGCCATGCAGACGCTTACAAGAGGCGGGAACAGGGGCACGGCACATGGACGGTCACCAGACATCCGTGCAACATTGTAAAATCATTATAAGATTAATGCTGGCATGTTAATGGCATGGTCTGACAAGGAGATTAGCCCGGCAGTATGCTATTAAGCCAGCTAGCACTTAAAAGTCCTCAAGTAATGACAGCTTGTTGAGTCCCTTCTCTTTTTATTTGGAGTTGACCTTAAACCATTCACTGTATTTGGGCATGGTTACTATTTTATTACAGACTAAAGCTTTTCTGACCCATTACAGAACAAGCCCTTGGAATAGCAAGACTGGATGCTCAGCCACTTTTCACTTACTTTCCCTTCTGACATGAATAAAGACCACCTTCCCTCTTCCTTTTTCTACCTTTAACTTAACTCGTTCTTTTCTAATCCACATCCACAAACCTTCGACCACTTACATGTTACCTTTCCCTCCCTCCTCTACCTGAGCATCCAGAGCCTCGCGGGAAAACTACAGAACCTAATTAATGACTGAGAAGGTATCGAGAGCTGAAGAACCCAGTCGGAGGCGAGCTAAGGCCCCAGTAACTAGCATCATGGCAAACATCTACACACATAGACACTGCGGTATAGCTAAAAACAGTCAGTTTTAGTTCAAATTGTGCTTTGAAATTAAGTCATAAAAAGGAGGGACTGTCCCTGACTCCTCTCTCCAAAAGGCAGAGAGGAGGAGAGATGAGGGGAGGAAGAAGAGGATGGAGGGGTTCATGTTCTGGAGTGGTCCATCCACCTTTTCCTCCTCAGCGTTTGGTTGACGTTGACGGGACATGGGAGACAGAGGCAAGATGCCGGCGTCGTTCTTTGGGGTTTCCCCAGGATGTTGGGGGGAGGGCAAGTGAGGTGGGGTGAGGAGGAGGTGTCGGGTGACCGGCTGACTTTCCCGCTCGGGCACCGATCATGGCCGGGAGGCTCTGGTTGCGCCTAAGGCCGTCCAATAGGCTTCCTCCGCTTGCTGACACAAAAGTAGCAGAATCCTGTCGTGGCGCCGACGCCTCTGACTCCGCGCCCTGGAGCACCTTGGTGAATCCCAACCGCCGTAGCCTCTCCACCAGGCCGAGGTCAGGCCTGGCTCGACCCGACTTAGGGGACGGGACGAGGGTTGGATGTCCCTGGGAAGGGCTCGGTAGGTCAGGATGTGGGGCGCGGCCCAGATTCAACCCGTAAACGTCCTGGAGAAAGAGCTCCGCCGGCCGCGAGGCGAGGAAATTGTCAGCGGGGTAGTGGCGGGACTCCGGGGGCACCGGGGAGGGAGCGGGCGAGTGGGAGGGGGAGTTAGGGGGTGTGCTCGGGAGGAGGCGGAAGAGGGGCTGCCGGGGTGCGGGTTTCGGGGACGGAGGTGGGGTGTCAGTTGAGACTTGTGCGGAAATGCCCCTCTCCAGGACCAGCTTGGCCAGCCCGCTGGTGGGCACAGGGGGGCGTCGAGGGGGGAAGGCGTCACCCAGACTCAGTCTGCAAGGAGTCAAAGGGGTGCTGGGACCTGTCCTCATGGAGCTGGGTGTGTTGGCCATGAGGGACGACTGACAACTGGAAAACACGGACAGAGACAAGGTGAGAAAAGAAACATACCCTTTGTAGGATGTCATTATTCCTTCTCATAATTCTCCCACTTGACCCTTTAGAGAGGACTCACCTTGAGGTGACCTGTGTGATGTCGCTGGGGTGCAGGATGCTGCAGGTCGTGAAGGTGTAGGTGGAGAAGGTGGAGCTCTGACACTTCCCTGGATTTTGGACTGAACACACAACAAATCAGGTAATGAGGAAAAGCGTACTCGTAATGAAAACAATGAGCAGTAATATCTTAAAAATGTACCAGAAGAAGATGTTGTTGTTGTTGTTGTGGAGATGCAATATTGACTTTGTGATTGGACCACTGTCGTACAGGCTCCTGGAATGGGCTGAGATGATAGGCTGGATTTGTCAGTGACATGTCGGGTTGCTGCGGGGGTCAGACAGAGGTCTGCTCTGACTGAGGAGGAAGTGGCGGGTGTCCCGGGTGATGCCGACAGGGCGGGAGAGGGAGGCGTGCCAGGGAGAGGCGACAACAAATGCTTCCTGTCTTTCCTCTCATCCGGCGTAGACGAAAAGCGCACCTTGAAGGTGATGCCGCCTTCCTCTTCCTCCTCGTCCTCCTCTTCCTTACCGCGCTCCGCCGCCCCCTTCTCCAGGACGCCTCTGTGCTCTTCCTCCTCGTCCTCCTCCATGTCGGACATGCGGTAGACGGCGTCCTGAACCAGTGGGCAGAACCCTTTGGTCACCACCCCGGGGTGGGGGTCCAGGATGGTGGCCAGGTGTGGTTGGGCCAGCTGCTGCCAGTGGTGGAGCGTCAGCGAGCCTGACAGAGAAATGTTGATGCATCAGTAAAAAATCTTTTTAAGCAAGAATGCCTAAAACGTCACGGGTACCAGCTTGCGTCTTACCTTCCATGGGCTTGACGATCTGAAGCTTCTCGGGCAGGAAGGTCTTGAAGACGCTGGAGCTGAAGGAGAGCTCCGACAGGTTGGAGAACGACGACATGCTGCCCATCGGCGAGCCGCAGCCACTGCTCTCCCCGTCCCCCTCCGGCCCCGCCATGGCCTGCAGCTTCTTCTCGCGCTCCGCCTTGAAGAACTGACGCTCGCACAGGAAGTTCTGTCGTCGCAGCGACAGCCGGTGGAGGGCCCTGGTGAGGTCGTTGCCTCCCGGACAGCCGGGCTGGCCTATTCGCACCTCATCCCTGCAAACACCAAGACATTTATTGAGCTGAGCGGCAACAAGCGTCGTCCTCGAGTTCAAACGCAAGACGGGAACGTTGGTGGCGTACCCCTGATTGGACTGGAAGGGCTGCGAGGTCATCACCAGAGAGCTCTGTCCTGAGCCGGGGATGGGAGGGGTCGCCGAAGCGGGCCGCGACACCGAGGCGTTGATGGAGCGGACGGTTTGGAAGACTCGCTTCTGGGATGCTCTGCAGGGAGAAGAGGTCAGAGGTCAGCGAGGTCCAAGAACTGTCAAGTCCCACATAAACCACCAAGTCCCACATAAAGACCACTAAGTCCCAAGATCACTAAGTCCCATATCAAGACCACCAAATCCCACATTAAGACCACCAAGTCCCAAGACCACCAAGGCCCATGTCAAGACCACCAAGTCCCACATTAAGTCCACCAAGTCCCAAGACCACCAAGGCCCATGTCAAGACCACCAAGTCCCACATTAAGTCCACCAAGTCCCAAGACCACTAAGTCCCACATTAAGTCCACCAAGTCCCAAGACCACTAAGTCCCATGTCAAGACCACCAAGTCCCAAGTCAGGATCAACCAAAGTCAAGACCCTCAAGTCCCATGTCAAGACCACCAAGTCCCACATTAAGTCCATGAAGTCCAAAGACCACTAAGTCCCATGTCAAGACCACCAAGTCCCAAGTCAGGATCAACCAAAGTCAAGACCCTCAAGTCCCACATCAAGTCCTAAGTCAAGTCCACATCAAGTCCCAAGTCAAGACCACCAAAGCCAGCATCAAGACCCAAGTCAAGAGCAGCAAGTCCCACGTCAAGACCACCAAAGCCCACATCAAGTCCCACGTCAAGTCCCAAGTCAAGACCTCCAAGACAACGTTGACATGATACTGTAGACTAGAGAACCAGAGGTCAGTGAAAGCAGCCGATATGTCCTTGAGGTTAATTAGAATCTGTCCAAAAAGACCAGCGATGGAGATAAATGTGGACTACGGGACAAAGAGCTTGAAGTGTCCAATAAAACCAGTTAGGATTTATGTGAAGGCGTATAAAGAGGACGCAATATATCACCGGCACACTCACTAAATCCAGCCAACGAGAGTCTGTGATAGGAAGTGGTATTTAAGAGAAAATCGACCCAGTCTCAGCCTGAGGACTGTCTCAGTGTTTTTCATTACGTTTGGGTGTCTGACCTTTGGTCCACGGAGGCGGTCTCCTCCTCTATGCTCAGCTCTCTCCTCATGGTGCCCTCGATCTCCGCTGCCAGGGAGTCCTGTACATAAACACACAGTATTAAAGGTGCACTCTGTGGAGTTTTCTTTGTACCTTTAATTTAAGTAGCGTGTTGTGTTGAGTGTTTCTCTCACCATGGGGTAGAGGCCGTAGGAGAACTGCCGTCTCATCCCAGCAGAGGGAGTGTTTTTACTACGAAGGTCCCTCATCTCCTCCTGGGATTCATGGAGCATCTCTACACACTCCGCATTCCTGTCCGCCAACTCGTCCAGCTGCAACACACACACACACACACACACACACACACCAATAGTGGTTATACAAATGACTTTGTTTCTGTATGCAGCAACTAATTAAGCACTTTAATAGATATTTAAATTAGGCATGCATTCTGACTGTAAATGTGTTATTTAATTTGTCAACTGAATTGTCTTAAATAAATTTCTAAACCTATTAATGGATTTACAAAATTAACATAATTACTAATTAAAAGATTAATTTAAAAAAATAATGTGATTTTTTAACCCTATTTAAATGAGGTGCTTAAACTATACGAATTAAATTTAGTCATTTATTTTAGTCAATCAAAGAATCACTGTGTTTTGTTAATCTGGGTTAGTGCGGCAAACATACAAAAACAGTGTCAACATCTGGTTTAGTGTTTTCTTTAGCCAGTTAAAGTAAAACTGGTCCAGTCCAGGAGTCCTTTCACACATGAACATGATCGGAGAGAGAACTTCCTGCTAGTGTGAGACTGTACCTCGGCTGTGAGCTGTTTCTGAGCGTCTTTAGACGCCTGCAGGTGGATCCTCAGCTCCTCTTTCTCCAGAGCCAGCTGCAGACCAACACATATATTAAGCATTTAGACACAGACACACACTGTTTAATAGAAGACATTCAGGACACTCATCGGGACAAAGTCACTGTTTTGCAGGACACAAGTAAGTCCAGAGTCAAAACCACCAAGACCCATGTCAAAAAACCCAAGTCAAGACCTACCAAGTCCCACGTTAAGACTCCCTAGTCCCTCGTCAAGTCCCAAGTCAAGACCCCCAAGTTCCACGTCAAGACCCCCAAATCCCAAGTCAAGACATCCAAGACCCACGTCAAGTCCCAAGTCAAAACCCACAAGTCCAACATCAAGACTCCCGAGTTCCAAGTCAAGTCCCGCGTCAAGACCCCCAAGGACCCACGTCAAGCCCCAAGTCAAGACCACCAAGACCCATGTCAAACCCAAGTCAAGACCTACCAAGTCCCGCGTCAAGACCCCCTAGTCCCTCATCAAGTCCCAAGCTAAGACCCCCATGTCCCCCAGTCTGTAACAGTTGAGTCTCCTCACCTCCTTGACTCGGTGCTGCAGCTCTACTATCTGGGAGAGCAGCTGAGCGATCTCCTCCTGGTGTCGGAGCAGCTCCTCGTTCTTCTGGGACAATTCGTCCGTCAGAGACACCATCTGGCTGTTGGACTCACCTGGAACCAACACACACACACACACACACACACACACA
>CAKAOH010041751.1:20840-62482 GCA_916701665.1 Sebastiscus tertius | reverse complement strand
TGCAGGTGGATCCTCAGCTCCTCTTTCTCCAGAGCCAGCTGCAGACCAACAACACAACATACAGTCAGCATTTAAACACAAGGACACTGTTTAATAGAAGACATTCAGGACACTCATCAGGACTAGGTCACTGTTTTGCAGGACACAAGTAAGTCCAGAGTCAAGACCACCAAGTCCCACGTTAAGACCCCCTAGTCCCAAGTCAAGACATCCAAGACCCACATCAAGTCCCACCTCGGGACCCTACAGTACGTAATCTGTACCAGCAGTTCGGTCTCCTCACCTCCTTGACTCGGTGCTGCAGCTCTACTATCTGGGAGAGCAGCTGAGCGATCTCCTCCTGGTGTCGGAGCAGCTCCTCGTTCTTCTGGGACAGTTCGTCCGTCAGAGACACCATCTGGCTGTTGGACTCACCTGGAACCAACACACACAAACACACACACACACACACACACACACACACACATAGGGACCAAGATTAAAATCAGCATTAGCGACACCAGACTGCGTCTTTTCAGTGTAAATGTACATCTCACTCACGGAGCTCCTTGACACAGTCGCTCACTAGCTGCTGCTCCTTCTCCTCGTAGGTGATGGTGTCGGTCTTCAGTTGACACGCCTGGAGCGGAGACGTTGAGAGGAACCAGTAAGAACTTCCATCATCATATAATTCACATATTAATTCTGTTGTCAACTAACTTCTCAAAATGTGGTCTATGATTTAAAGCTTCCCCTTTCACTTCTCGTACCTCAGACCTCAGCGACAGGTTCTCCTCCTCCAGCTCCTGCAGCTTGCCCTGCAGAGACTCCAGCTGGCTGAGCGCCGCGGCGGCGGTGGTTCCCCCCAGCGGCCGAGTCTGCCGCAGCGGCGTGGACACGCTGGAGTCGGTCTCGCTCTCCTCCGAGGCGCTGGCCACCATCCGCAGCAGCTCGTCCTTCTTGCTGAGATCGTGCTCCACCTGGTGAACCTGGACAACGAGTTAGAGGTTTGTGTGGAGGGATTACTGGGTGATCTGATTCCTGATATTCTTAGAGGTTCAGAGAGACAAAAGTGCCATCCTCAATAATAATGAACTAGCATGCGTGAGCTACCTGGTCCAGGGCCTGCGCCAGCTGCTCCTCCAAGGCCTCATTGCGTTCCTGCAGCAGGTGGTTCCTCTGCAGGAGGGACTGTCCGATCCGAGCCGCCAGCTCCAAGTCCCTGTCCCGCTGTCCAATAAGAGCAACAACCAATTAGATGCTGCTTTTTAATTAATACAAAACTAAATAAACAAGCGAGGGGCAACACCTACCTCCGCCAAAAGGTGTGAGACCACTTCGATGTCATTGTAAGTCTTGGTCATCTGCTCCACGCGGTCGCCACTGAGGACTGGCCAGAAAAGAGCATTTTTACTTTTAGGAGACACACACATGCAGTTTATTATGAACACTGTGGCATGCAGACATTTAGATGAAACCACCGTATCCCTCCACTTTACTTAATACCTAATAAAATGTTCTGACCACAAGCAGCCACTTCCTCAACAATCTTTACTGTAGCAGCCAATCATGAACTAGTGTGGTTACAATATAGGTCACCTATATACCTGAAACACTACCGGTGCCATCTGATGAAATAGCTCCACAACATGGCCAAGTGGTTGCTGGTGGTCTGAATGTAATGAAGCCACGACAGCACTATACAGACATGAAGTATGCAGGACGGAACCTGCTAAAATAAAAAAATAAATAAAAAAATATGCCATTAAATGAAGCAAAAATAATATAAAAAAAATAAATGTATGCATTAATTAATTGATAAAATGTGACATAAATTGATATTTCTGTTTGCATTTGATTCCATCTATCTATGGAATTTATTTCATTTTATTAACATTTAACATGTATTTATTTATGCATTTATTAGTTTTTCTATTAAATAAATATAACTTAATAATGAATAAATACATTTAAAAATCATTACTATTTTCTGTTTTACTTTTCTTCTTTATTTATCTTTGTATTACTTCCCACACGATCTATCTACTCTTCAATTTAATTTTCCCTTTTATTTATTTATTTTTGCATTCATTTTTACATTAATTTATCCACTATTAAGTTGTATGTATTTATTTAATAAAAATAAATAAATAAATACATAAAAAAACATACAACATTTAAATAAATATATAGAAGGGAAAATTAAATAGAAGAGTAGATAGATAGGGGAAGTGATACAAAGATTAAAGAAAGAAGCTAATTAAAACAGAAAAATCAATTTATGTCACATTTTATCAATTAATACCTAGATTTATTTTTAATATTATTTTTGGTTCATTTAATGGCATAATTATTAAGTCATTTAATTATTATTTTTTTGATTTTGGCAGGTTAAGGCCTCCATAATAAAAGAGACTGCACACACACACACACACTATGCAGTGCTACAGTACTATGAAGCTGACTACAGTGGCAGACAGCAGACCAATACTACGCAAGTCTGCTGTCATCTACATGCAAAAAGCCGAGAGGGGCTCCAGGTCTGTGGATCTGGACCGGCTCCAGATCCAAGTGGAGGTGCAGCTGTCGGAGCCACATTGTGGACCGGAGCCCCTCTCACTCACACCGGAGCTAAATGAAGAAGTTGCAAAGCAGAACAGGCAGATAGAGAGAGAAAGATACCTTTGGAGAGGCTCTGAGAGCCGGGGTGGGAATAAGAAGAGGGCTCCAAAGCAAGATACGCTAGTGAGAGAGACAGGAGAGAGAAAGGAAGGGGGAGATCAAAAGGTTGTTTTAAAAGATGAACGGGACAGAAAGACAGGAGGAAAGGAAGTAAGAAGCTGAGGGTGAAAGCTGAATCAACTTCATTTAGAACATTAGTTTGTTGAGAGTCTACACATCAATTAGTTTGTTCCACTTTTAGCACCTGAGTGGGTGTCACCAGCGCTGCACCGCTCGCCCTTCCACCTGTTTAAAGACAAGTGGCAACTCTATTGAAACATTGCCTTTTACTAAATATATTTAACAACTAAATGTTGCCCCACTGGCCTAACAATCATGCGTCGATCATACATCTAGAAAACTTTATTTTTCACCATATAACGTTGCACATCTTAGTGAAGCAACCTACAGTTCAGCAGGAATTAAATGCAATAAGCAGAGCTAGAAAAGCTTCAAGTGAAGCAGCTGTGTCATCCGGTAATCTGAGGCCCACTCTGACCTCTGGATCTGGACACTGCACTCCGCTCCAACAACCAACGGTTAAAAATAACCTCCAGCCGTCTTTGTTACACACAGGAAGACGGATACTGTGCACACACACAATGCACATAATCTCTCATGTTACTGTACGTATAGGAGACAGTGACTGAACTCTGGCCGCAATAAACTACATAACTGCAAAGTCCAATGAGTGACAAAGTTAGTACTTTCATTTTAATACTGATTCTTGGACGGTTGGCATAATCACAATCAGTGTAACGACTTCTTAAGAAACACCGTGGACCTTTTGATCCATGCTCAGTTGGACCTTTGACCCTAATAAACTCTAAGCTGCAGGTCCAACTTTCGTTTATCTGACAAATTGTAACATCCAATTTGAAAGCGTAGTGTAAGAAATAATTGTTAAACACAAAAAAACGGGCTAAAAATGCTAATTTAAATGTGCAGGATCCAGTTTCGGAGAGGACGGTTTTGCTCGACCGAATGTGAAAGTTAGAGACAAACATTAAAATAGAGTTGTGTAAAGTTTCTGCGGCTCAAACAGCATTTTTTCCCAAGTCAGACAGCTCCGTCTTCAGATTTCACAACAAGACACAAAAACAGGATACTTGATACTTGTATCATCATGAAGTATTGAAATATGCAGGCTGTTTAAACCTTGTCAGCGTCGTCTAAATACGCCAGAACCACACACATTTCTTCATATTGCTTTAGGACAACCAAGGGGGCACTTGAATATTAGCATGCCTTGCTTGTTCAAGTGCATCGGGCGCTATTAATAGGCTGCGTTTTGATTTTTACACCGCAGAAGTGGAGCACACGTTTGACCGAGCAGTAATATGAAACCGAGACTTCCCTTACTGTACCCTTCCTCTCACACGTGCAGTTAACACATATACACACCACCTAAACATAATATCATGTAAACACAAGCATCTACCATGTTACACTTCAATCTTCTGGGAACATTTGCATAAAAATAGACCTAGTCTTTGTCTTAAATATAACTTTGAGTCAGACTTGCTATAGACACTTAAATGTATCTGTTGCATAAAGCTTCCCTATGAGTGACTAATGGAAGACTGACTTAGATAAAGTAATGGATAAACACTTGAAATAGTTAGCTAAGTGACCTTCTAACAGATTGTTGCTATAGCAACAAAGCTAAGGCCAAAACTAGTCTTAAACTAAGTTTATACAACTGTTCCCAGAGAGGAAGTACAGTATGTATTGCAAATTATGCACGCAAGAGAAAAACATAGAGGAAGTCGCATCTGTCTAGCTGTCAACGCTGCTCCAGCTGCAGCTCCAGCTGCAGCATACCACAACTTGTTTAAATGTAAACACGCGAGCATTCATTCAGACTTGCCCACTTCCTGTCTTTCAAGGAACACACACACACCCACTGTGTATACACACTTTCTCCTCCTCCCTGTCATGTTCTGCCTGACCTTGTAGACTCTCTCTCGGTCACAAACACGCTAACGTCTGCACTCACCTTCCTCAGCGAAGTTATCGTAAACCTCCTCATTGTGGATGTTTAAAACCGGCATTGTCCGACTCCTCTCTCTCTAGCGTCCTGTCTGTCTTCATCCTCTATCAAACCCCCCCCCTCCTCCTCCTGCCCTCGTCATCACACTCTGTCTGTCTCGTGACTCTGAGCTACACTTAACTCTGGCTGGATCACTGGATTCCTCTCTCTCACACTGTCAGAGCTGTCTGCTACACACAAGCAAAGACAATGATGTGCCAAATAATATCCGCGCTAAATCCCCTGTGATTCTAACTGAAGAGGACGTGCACTGTATAAAATGAATCCCCCCACGTGGTTAATGTACTGAGACACACAAACACACCATCTGCTCACTGATGCCCGTGAAATGTAAATGCACTTACTCATGTAGCGGAAGGTCTCCTCGGCCAGCATGGGGGAGATGGCGCTGTGCTCGCTGGGGGGGCATTCGTCTGGAGAGCAGCTCGGGGAGACCACCCAGTCCTGGCTGTCCGACAGGTAGACGGAGCCGGAGTCGGCCGAACCGGAGCCCTGCGAGCCGTACCGCTTCCCGCTGCTGCCCAGCCCCTCATCTGTGGGTTAGAAAATATAAAATGTCATGTGTTTGAGATTAAATAAATGATCTCCTGCACTGTAAAACGCTGTAAACATGTCCTCTTTAACAGATTGTAGGAAGTGCATGGTTAATAATTATACTTCACTCTGCTGTATTACTGTAATAATGGTGATGCATTACATTGGAAACAAATCAATGCCTTACCATGTTATCACCATGAAATAATAATGATGAGGGAGGCTTTTATTTTGTAAAAACGGTGCAGCTCTGCATGGTGGGGTGAAGTCAGACTGCAGTGAGTGTGGGCTGATGAAGCATTTGAATATGTGTGTGTGTGTGTGTGTGTGTGTGTGTGTGTTCTTGGCTCAGGCGCCACACAAGCTAATGTCCTTCCACTCGAGCAAATATGTGGTTTACTGGGACAGATGGGGCTAACTATAGCATCAAGCCCAAAGACATACTGTACTTAAAGGGCAGTGTGGCATTGGCAGAGCAAAATTTGAAAATGTACACAAAGCTTACAGCTGGCATACCGCAGATATTCCACTGATAATATGTAATAATTACTTTATGCATTTTGAACAGA
This sequence comes from Sebastiscus tertius, assembly GCA_916701665.1. NCBI lineage: Eukaryota > Metazoa > Chordata > Actinopteri > Perciformes > Sebastidae > Sebastiscus > Sebastiscus tertius. The sequence goes on along the minus strand of CAKAOH010041751.1, from coordinate 56,626 downwards.
TAAAAAATGTGCAATTTATTAATTGCGATTAATCGCGATTAAATATTTAAATTGATTGTCAGCCCTAATAATAATAATATCAATATAATATTGATTTGACACCCTACCTGTCTCGGTGCTCGACTCCTTCTTTTCCACCGCCCGGGGTTTGACTTCAAACATGCTTGGAGCGGGAAGAGGGGTCTCCCCGCTCGCAAACACAAAGCCAGACAGAATACGGGAGCCGCGCTATTCGCTGTGACATCACATCCTGTTCTTGCACTGATGGCGGGGGTTCCCGCGCACACCTTTACCTGAGGAGAGACGTGTTTCACATTAAAGAAAGATGCAGATAACAAAAACAATGCCCCACTTTGCTCACGTTTACAAGCCAAATAGGGCCAGTAAAATGTAATAAAATCAGTTTATTGGTTAAAGATGTTCATTCCTTCCACAGCGTTTGCTGCTGGACACTTTAACCACTGATTGTCTGGCATCTTCTTTAGTGTTTGACAGATGTTACGAGCCAATACAACCATTTAAACTACATCGATCAAGCCTTAAAATCTCAAGAAGCTACACTCTCTTCCATATAACTGACGAACGAAATGCATAAAGAGTCACTCAATAAAGCATTCACAGTAGGAAATGTATTAGTACAAGCAGACCAGCTGCTATAAATTTCCTTCTATGTGCCACATAGTTTGTTTTTAGGGAGGGCCAAGGGGTGAGACAGAGCCCTCCCACATCCTGTTGACTATCTCTATGGGGACTGCTCCAGGGCTTAAAGGGATGACTGACGAAATGAAACATGATGCACTCTCTTAAAAGGGATGAGCTCCCAGTAGACAATTGGGAAAATGAGATACCAGCTGTGAACACCTGCTTTTGTACAGTATGGTACTGGAATTTGCTAGATGTTTTTGTTTTTGGTCTGAGTTGTGCTAAGTGGAGTTTTATGTATACTCCCACGTTCTGCAAGGTAAAATTACTGCTTTTGTGAATGTAGTCTGGTGGCTTTGAAGAGAGCCATACAACAGCTTCAGTTCCCCGTTGGAAAAGGCGAGGTAAAGTGGCAAAAAAAATGTATTTTGGCCACCTAAAAAAAACTGTACGTTATATTTAGAATATTTTCACCGCTTTACCTCGCCATCAGAGAGCCCTTTCCGACGTGGAACTAAAGCCGTTATATCGCTGTCTTCAAAGCCACCAGACTCCATTCACAAAAACAGTAATTTTACCTCTCAGAACACAGGAGATTGCTGGTCTACTTCTGCCTCGATCAGTTAGTTTGTTAGTGTTATTGTGCGACTTTTGGATATGAACTAACGAGGCGTCCACACAGCAGTACGTTGCTCTTTTGGGAAAGTATCAATGTACTGCTAAAACATACATACTTCGACCAAAATTTGAATTTTAAGATTTAAAATACAATAGGAAAACTACAGAATGATATAAAAAGCTAGAGAAAAAGGTACAAAAAAATACCACCCATCCTTCAATTAGATAGAGGCGTGTGTTATTGTGCTGTTGTGGTATATCAACTAATGACAGCTACTCCAGCCTAACCAATCCTTTACAACCCCAGTACCGTCTGCATCGCTAACCTCAGTGCTTGGCCTGTGCGGTCAAACATGCCTGTGGAAAGACAAGAGTCCTTGGGCAACATTCATCCTCTGCTTACGTAACATTGAAAACTGTTTGCTCCACGAAGGAGATTAATGTCATGCACGCAATGCTCCAGTCTAGATGTGCTGTTTGGCATTAGAGACTGCACTGATCCATTAATGATAATAGTCACATTCACATAAGGACCTATTCTATACACAAAATACTGTATATATTAATCATCTTTAATAGCTACTGACATCAGTATAAGCCGGTATAAGAAATTCTGCACCAATTATGTTCATAGCAGCATCCTTTCCATGCAAGCTTCTTCTTCTTTTCCCTGATTTAAAATGCCACGGCTGATCTTGACCAAGTGCCTGTGAGTCATCTCATGAGTAACACTGTCACAGACAGCTTAGTGTTGGTGATACAGCCTGGTCTTGACTGGAAACTGAATAGCAAGCTTGTAGTCCCAGGGCCTCTTTGGCAAAGTTAAACAAAAAATACTCACAAAAATCTAATGGAGGTAGATGTATGCTTTACATACACATCATTTCTTGTGGCTTGAAAAAGCTGGAGCAAACCCAGACCACAATCTGGAAACCGCCACTTAATGTTGGAGACGGATTATTGCACATTATAAAAAGTGTCAAATGTAGCCGCAGGATGGCAGCCCGGATAGTAACTGACAACACAGCAGCTTTATACACAACACCAGCCAGTCACAGCGTCCCCAGAGGGACTGTCTGCTTGCTTACTTCAGCTTTTCATCTCCCTTCGCATCTAATCTTCTCATATAGCTGATGCTCTCATCCAGAGTGACCTACAACAAGTGCATCAGTAGACATGTCAGTATCTGAATACCATACTGGGAAGCAGCACGTGACTCTGACTGCATGACCAACCAGAAACCTCTGACTGGAACATCAGACATTACTTGCCAAAAGAAGAAAACTGTACCATTTTGTAACCACCAACAACAGAAATATTGCAATATTATGTTTTGTGATACGGTATCGATTCTCAAAAACACTATTTTTAATTAATAGTTTACATGCAAAGATTAACTGGGGCAGTCAATCGATAAAAATAGTTAATCGCGATTAATCGCATGATTTTCCAGAGTTAATCGTGATTAATCGCAAATTAATTGTACATTTTCTATCTATTCAAAATGTACCTTAAAGGGAGATCTGTCAAGTATTAAATACCCTCGTCAACATGGGTGTGGGCATATATGCTGTTTTATGCAAATGTATGTATATATTTATTATTGGAAATCAATTAACAGCACAAAACATCTACTATGAAGAAATTGATTGAACAAAACTCCATTTGAAAAACCTATATCTTGCTAGATAGATGCTTTACTGGTCAGTAAACGTACAGACGAGTAAAACATGATTTAAAACATTTAAGCTAATCCCCAGGTGCTGCTTTGTGGAGCATTTATGTGCCGAACTTCCCAGAACATGTAAAATGTTATTTTACATAACATGTAAAATAACATAAAATAACATAAAATAACATGACAAAATGTAAAATAACATAAAATAACATAAAATAACATAAAATAACATGACAAAATGTAAAATAACATAAAATAACATAAAATGTAAAATAACATAAAATAACATAAAATGTAAAATAACATAAAATAACATAAAATGTAAAATAACATACAATAAAATAACATGTAAAATAACATAAAACATAAAATAACATAGTATGTAAAATAAAATAACATAAAATAACATAACATATAAAATAACAAAATAACATAAAATAAAATAACATAACATATAAAATGACAAAATAACATAAAATGTAAAATATCATAAAATAAAATAACATAAAATAAAACAAAATAACAAATAACATAAAATAAAACAAAATAACAAATAACATAAAATTTAAAATAAAATAAAATAACATAAAATAACATAAAATTTAAAATAAAATAAAATAACATAAAATAACATAACATAAAATGTAAAATAACATAAAATAACATAACATAACATAACATACTGATACACATAAAATAAAAAATACATAAAACTACTGCTCAGTAAACGCACAGATGAGTAAAAGAAGATTTAAAACATTTAAATGAATCCCCAGGAGCTGCTCTCCAGTTCGGCATGACTTTAATATAATAAAAACAATTATTTGGGTGTTATTATTTAATAAGTATTGAGCATTAGCCTGATAACGTTCATGTTGTTGCTATGCTGGAGGATGACAGCTTCTCTGTTGCTAACGTCGCAATCTTGAACTCAAACTGGCAGCATATCTCGATACAACCCTACACACATTAAATAAGATGATTAATGAATATAAACTCACCTTATGTCAGTGTTATTCCTCAGCATCTGTCCGTCAGCGTTACACACGGAGTCTGTAGCTGTACAACCGAAACACCAAACAATGGAGCGGAAGGGAGGGAGATGACAAACAGCGAGTCATCAGTGTGCGACACTGTGTAAACTCGATGACGTATTTATCACGCGTCAATCATCTGTGTCTAATTAAAAGTCCTGTCCTTAGAATAACATTCTCATTATTGGAAAATGTTATTTGCACAAATCCAAGTATATGAAAGTAATGTGGTTCATTCTGAGTTTCTTTCGTACATAAAAGAAGAGATTAAAGAACACTTTGATTTAATAGATATTCTACAAAAGAACTCATTAAATGAGTGTTATAGAACATTATTTCAGCATCTTAGACAAATTAATATGATTAGAAATATATGAGGTTGTTTGTCTTTTCTTTTTCTTTTTCTTTTAATTTGTATTTAATTTATTTTTTTGGGATATAGTATTTATATTGTAAATGTTTTTAATGTTTTCTGCTGTTACTATGGATACTGTCATTTTGAAATAATAATAATAAAAAAAAGAAATGATGACAAAGAAAGAAGGGAATTGCTATCAGGAGTAGATGATGGAAATATTACAATCTGCTAGGAAAGACATCTAAGAAAGTACACAATCTACTAATTAATTACTAAAGGGCAACAGGAATAATGGAGAGTATTTAATTATTAGTATTATTAGTATTATTAATAATTATTAATTTTATTTTATTGTTTTTTTGATTGTCATAAAGCCTAAAACTTTCCTATTTGCTGCTGCCTTTTATTAAATCAAATAATGATCTTATATACTGCACTAGAGTTTTTACTCTTGTGTGTTATATTCTATTTTAGCTTCTATCCTAGCTTTTATTTTTAGCTTGTTTTTATTTTCTAATGTTTTCATAACTGTTTTAATTATGTCTTAATGTTCTTTTGCACTTTGTCGCAATGTTCTTGAATGTTTATGTAAAGCACTTTGAATTGCCCTGTTGCTGAAATGTGCTCTACAAATAAAGCTGCCTTGCCTTGCCTTTGTTTTTTAGTTTTTATTTATTTATTTATTTATTTTTTCCTGCCAATTTCTGAGAAAGACATCTAAGAAAGTACACAATCTTCTAATGAATTACTTAAGGGCAACAGGAATAATGTAGATAATTTAATTATTAGTATTATTATTGTTATTATTAATAATAATAATATTTTTTATTATTATTGTTATTGTTTTTTGTTTTATTTATTTATTTTATTTTAATGTATTTATTTTTCCTGCCAATCTCCTGCTCCACACTCCAGTCCAGTAGGAGGCTGTAATGCACCTTTAAACTGGATTACCAACCTCCAATAAAACACCAAAGAAAGAAAGAAGAAGGATTGCATTTTGCACATAATCTGGACACAAAATGAGAAACTTTATAGACAAAACGTCGAGTAGGACATCAGGATCTGCTTTGTGTTGTTAACTTGTTTACATCGAAGAAGGTAAGCAGCTTCTTTACATCATATAAACACATACAGACATGTTGTTTACCTGAGCCAGCTCACGGTAGCTCACTCATAGCTACATTAGAAAAGAAAAATAAATAATAATAATAATAAATAATAAATAATAAACAGCCTATATTTGCTAATAGTCATTAACTGACAACATAAGCTGAATAATAGGAGTGTTTTATTAAGATAAAAAGGCTGCAGTTAATGTTAACCTTGAAGTGGATTTGCATTGCGAAATTATTATTTTTTTTATTGTACTTAACAAATGAAGCTTTGCATTACTTTATTTTAATACATCATAAACAAAAACAGCTGGATAAATATGTTAACTACTCATCGGCTGTGTGTAGCTTTATAACCAAACACTGTTTTGAGGTACATTTGACTATATAAATAATATAAATAAATAAATAAATAAGTAAATAATAACAACAAAAAAAATAAATTTAAAAAAACAGATTTAAAATTAAGAATAGTTTGCTATCACACTGTAGGTCAAGCCTGCTTTCAAACAGTAGGCTAAAGATAAAATCTAGTTCTGCTTAGTCCTCTTAAACAATAAATCTGTGCAATATTAATACATTGAATGTGAAATACATTTGTCTGTGCAATATATCCTTGATGCAATACACACCTCAAGTGCAACTACCTTTGTTTACATTTTATTTATTACATCTACCCTACCTACTTTACAAGTGCAATTACCTCTGTTTACATTACATCTATTTTTATATTTTATTCCTCTAGTGCAACACTTCTGTTTATATTTATTTATTACATCTACCCTACAAGTGCAATTACCTGTGCATTTTTTTTTTGTTTATTTGTATTGCACAATTTAAGCATAAACAACATAACAAAAAAATAAATGAATAATATACAGTGCAGGAAGATGCAAAAACCCCACTGGGCTTATCTGAAGCCTCCACCCAGAGACAATATTGATATAAAGAAAGAGTGTTTACATTACATCTATTTTTGTATTTTATACTTCTAGTGTAACACTTCTGTTTATATTTATTTATTTCATCTACTTTACCTGTTTTATTTGCTTTATAACTGTGTGTGTTTTACCTGTTATATGTTTTACCTGCCTCGTTTAGTCTTGTCTAGTATTTGTTTTAAAGCACTGACCAGAAGTGGCAACTGTGAATCTGGTTGTATTTAATACAATGACAATAAAGCTTTCCATTCTATTCTATTCTATTCATTCACTATTTTCCTCACTGGATTGGGATATCTGCTGGTAAATCTCCCATCATTTGCTCATTAGATCACCTGATGCAGCCAGGTAAGCTGCAGGCGGATGGATGGATGAACGGCTGAGGCTGGATGGATGCTCGCTGCTCTCTAATCTAGTGGAGGATTGTGTCTCCTATTACACCGCTGCGCTCCTCCATCCTCCTCCTCCTCCTCCTCCTCCTCCTCCTGTGTCCCTCCATCGCGGTCTCCTGGTCTCCTTCGGCCTGTGAGCGGATGAATGTGATTATACCGTCGCCCAAAAGGACTCCATGTCTTTCTTGGTAAGAAACCATGCATGAATTTCACTTTGTGTGTGTCGCCGAGTTGTAGATGTAGTCACGCTTCAGTTGTTGATGCCTCTGGTGGTCTATTCAGATAGCAATGCACCAAAAAATATTTATCAGATCAGAAATTGGCATTTTTCTGAGTTATATATTAGAAATATTCTTTGGATTGCATTGCATCTGTATTTACATATATATTAATAATATATATATTGGAAAATCTGTGCATCCTCACATCTAATGGGCACATCTGATTATGTATGCAGCTCTTATCTTGCTCTGTTGGGACACATCAGCTGCCTCTTTGTTGCCTGTTATCACTCTCTCTCCACTTCCCACTTCCGATAAAATGCCCTGTAAGTGCCCAGATGCTCCCAGATGCTTGCCTCATCTCTGACCCTCCCAGTGTCTCACCCTCCACTCCCAGGCTTCCCTCTCCACCTCTCCTCCTCATCCTCCTCCTCCTCGTCCTGTAGGGCATGTCTCACCTGTGCTCCTCCCCTCCTCCCCCCCTTCACCAGGACTGTTCCTGCATCTCCCACACTCAAGTCCAGCCGCTGGACATAGAGGAGCAATATGAGGACATCAGCCACCAGTTCCTGGTCAGTAGCCAAGACACTGTCAGCATGGAGACAGTTGTCACACTGATGCTCTCTCCCATCACTATTCATTTCTCATCTATCTGGAGGTGCCTTAAAGTTGTTATAACTATTGGAATAACATTGCAGCTGTTAGTAAAGGGGTCAATTTAAATTCCATAACGTCCTGATTTTGAGTTCCTACCATGGGTCAAGCTCCAAAAACAGTGGATACTTCAATTCAATAATCAATACTAAAGTACTTTCTTGTTTATGAATGAAGTAGTACAGTTGAAGCAGCGGTGTGTGTTTTATCAATCAGCAACGGTCATCCCTGCAAACTCCACCCTGAACGTTCCGTTACTTTCAGAAAGTACTATGCAATGAGTTCCTCAAAAGCTCCATAGTTCCAGGGGAAAGTTCCTGCAGTCCAAACATGGCTTTATACAGTATATAACACAGGGTTTTTTTTTTTTAATGAAGTGTCAATTTTTTCTCAGAAACAAAAAACAAGAAACAAAAGTGCCCCTTTAAAGCGTTGCTGATAATCCATAATATTGATTGATTGATTTCACCAGAGAGTTTGCCTGCTATCTAACTATAATCATTCTTAACACAGTACTTAATATTTAGTAATAATTACGAACTACTTAAAATGCAATGCAACTGTGTAAAGTCATTTTCCCCTGATGATGCAGACAAAATGCTGGGATGGTATGGATGAAACCGATAAAACACATTCAGCTGGTGTGTTTTTAAAGAGGACATAGCATGAAAAACTCACTTTTTCAGTGCTTGTGCTCATAAATTTGTTGTATCTGGTGTCTACTAAACCACAAACTGTGAAATAAGACAACCCAGATATCATTCAACAAGCAGACTGGGCTTTTTATGGAGGGGATCTTAAAGACACAGAGCGTTTCAGACAGACAGGATGAGAAAAATAGTGTTTTTTGAACATTAAAGCATGTAAATATGTTCTAGTAGAAACCCCAAAATACAAGTATGACCCTGGAAATGAGCATGATATGTCCCCTTTAAACAAAGCTGCATCAGAAACACCTGCAGCTATCTGATGCTGAAACCAAAAATCTGTTTGCATCACTAAAACTGCAAGCATCCCCCCCTCCTCCCAACCCTTTACTCTGCACGGTGTGACAGTGGCGCCTCCTGGTGGCCATTGCCCCTCATACATTACCTCACCACTACAAAATTGGTATAAGATTTTTTAAAGAGGCAGTAAGTGACATTTTTATAGTACAAAATTATTAGAAAATACATGCAACCCCACTTCAAAACATCCAAACTATCCCTTTAAAGTGGCCGCACATGTGTACTTATATGATACACTGAGTTTATAAATGTATAATATATGTGTGTGTGCTTCCCTGCAGAGCTGTGACGGTTCTGAATACACTCTGCAAGGGCCGGCAGGTGGCGATGACATCACAGGGCTGTCGGCCGAGTCGGCCCACTACCAGCTACTGTCAGAGCTGGGTGAGAACACCACAACATGCACTCCAGTCAGACCTTTTAGTTGCATTTCACAACAACTGTAAAATTCAATTCTTTGTATGACAGGGAGGGGCTTCAACAACCTGAGCCAGGTGAACATGGCACGCCACCTCCCGACCGGCCAGCTGGTGGCCGTCAAACAAACCAACCTGGACGAGTGCACCGAGGAGGAGCTGACGCAGCTCATGGTGAGAAAAAGGAAATGTCTTTGAGGCATGTTTCTGCATATTATCTGGTCTCCATCGAGGTTTGTTTGTGCCTCAAACCCCAGAACGAGGTCCTGCTGTCCAGGCTGTTCCGTCACCCCAACCTGCTGACCTCTCGCCTGGTGTTCAGCTCCTGCTGCCAGCTATGGGTCCTCACACCGCTCATGGCCTACGGTCAGCCACTGCTTCACCTCCAATAACATTGTGTTTGGCTCTTTAAATCCATCAAATGTAGTGATTATGACACATTGTGCTGACAATAGCTCTTCATTAGTTTTGACATTCTTTATAGGTGCATTTCATTATACAAAACAATCTCAGGTCAAAATTATTGCACTCACAACTTGCACCACTGTCTCAAAAATCAGATAAATCGCTGCTGATTTCATAAGATGTATCTGCTCATCTGTCCTCTTGCCTGCAGGCTCTGCAGACACCTTACTAAGAACATATTTCCCAGATGGAATGAGTGAATCCCTGATAGCGTACCTGCTTTACGGCACGCTGAAAGCATTGGAATACCTGCACCGGATGGGCTACGTTCACCGGTCAGTGGGAAGAAACATCTGTATTACAAGGGAAAGAAGTATTCAAAGTTCTGGTCTCTTAAAGGTCTCTTCCCAGTGGTGTTCATTATGTGTTCAAATTCCTCTCGTGTCAGGGGGGTGAAGGCCAGTCATATCCTGCTGTCAGGTGAGGGCCGTGTCTACCTCTCGGGGCTCCACAGTGTTTACAGCATGATGCGTGAGGGGAAGAGGATGAGAGCGGTGTTCGACATGCCCCACCACAGCCCTGCCCTGCTGCCCTGGCTCAGCCCCGAACTACTGCGACAGGTCAGGACTCACTAGATAAAGTCAGATTTACAGTGTGAGTGTTTTATCCAGCCTTATTCTAATGTGTTCTGTCTTCCTTCTCTTCATGGTGTTGGCCTTAGTAGGACCTGCACGGCTACGGAGTGAAGTCTGATATCTACAGTTTAGGCATCGTGGCCTGTGAGCTGGTCAGCGGCAGGGTGCCTTTCCAGGACATGCCCCCCACTCAGGTAATGAAAACGCTTCCACGAAGAATATGCAGTGCATATTTAGCTGTTACAGTTTGTATCAATCTCCCCGTTCAGATGCTGCTTCAGAAGCTGCGCGGCTCCCACTGCTGCCTGCTGGACGTGGCTCCGTACCCGCTGGGAGAGCTGGGGGGGCTGAAGGTGTCGCGCTCCGGCGTGGACTCCGGCATCGGGGAGAGCGTGGCCACCGGGAGCATGACGCACAGCGCCACCGCGCCTCCCACCGACCGACCTCAGAGCCCCGGACCCAAGAACCACTCGGCCACCCTGCACAACCTGGTCCAGCTGTGTCTGCAGCAGCAGCCTGAGCGCAGGTCGTTATTTGACAGTTGATCTGATGTGATTTCATTCATATACAGCACACAGATATTAATGCAAATGAGTGTTTGTGCTGTTTTTGTCTTCCATAGACCGTCAGCATCTACACTGTTGACCCACGCCTTCTTCAAGCAGGTGAAGAGGCACAACCGAGACACCTTCCTCAGCCTCATGTACCCAGCAGTGCCCCTCACCAGCCCCGAGGACCCTCCAGTATCCTGCCCCCCCGCCCCGTCCTGCCACGCTCCGGCGTCAACCTCCACCGACACCGCCGCCGAGGCCGAGGCCGTGTGGGACTTCTCCTAACCCCACAACCTCCTAAATCCTGACTAGCAAGCCAAACACGAGACAATCAAAGCAAAGCAATGAGGCCAAATCCTACTGTGCTTTTATTTTGTATTATTAACCCGACTCTCTGAGCCTTTTTTTAAAAGTAGTTTTGTAGTTTTTTTTAATATGTTTGTCTGATGCATACGTGGAATCGTGGGGTCGGTGTCGACAAGACTGTGAAAGTGCTGGAACAAAGACGCTGCTCTGATCATATACTAAGGATCTATGATGATAATAATAATGGACTGTCAACGGTTGGCTGACTAATAATCGCGCACTTCCTCTGAGATAAAAGGCAACTATGAGTTAAAGGAAAAGTCCACCCTGAAGCACTTTGTTAAAAACACCTATTTGTGCTAAAAGTATGTTGTTTTTTACAGTGTACTTTTCATGTTTCCATGGATAACGGTTATTTTTTAGGTGAGCCTGTTCTCCCCTAAAGGAAATGAAAAAAGGAGGACCTCGTTAACTGAATCTGAAATAAATAAGTTAAAGGTGCTATTGATAACATTCAGCCACTAGATGTCGCATTTTCCCTCCCCTGTTCCATTGCATTCACTTCACAACAAGTGGTTGCCGGGCACTTAACATCAAACTCAGCTAGTTTTACCTTCTACAGACCTATTCGGCACCTTTCTAAAGGCTCTGTGTGTGTGTTTTTAAATATATTTGTCTACATAAAATGTTATCAATAAGACCTTTAATGCATCAAAAACTTAAATCCTAATGACAAAATAACTCCTGAAGTGTGAGTGACTATGCGAGGGTGGATTTTTCCTTTATAGTGTTATTATGTATTCAGACTGTGAATAGTGAATACTTACTGTAGGTACATAAAAAAAGATATTTACAACACAAGTGCATATATATTCATCTATATGGAGTCCTAAAGGTGTCTAAAACACTACATATCTATGCTCTCGCCAAAGCCACCAGACTCCATTGACAAAAACAGTAATTTTACCTCGCAGAACACGGGAGTTGCTGGTCTATTGCTGCCTCGATCGGTTAGTTTGTTTGTGTTATTGTGTGACTTTTGGTGTTTTAAAGAGTTAGTTTGGATTCACCAAAGTCACACAATCAGAGAAACAAATTAACCGATTGAGGCAGCGGTAGACCAGCAACTGCAAGGTAAAATTACTGTTTTTTTCAATGGAGTCTGGTGGCTTTGGCGAGAGCAGAGATGGATACAACGGCTTCACTTGCCTGTCGGAAAAGGCTCTCTGATGGCAAAGTAAACCGGCGTAAATACTCTAAATATAGCGTACACTTTATGGAAAACTGGACATAATCAAATCATATTTCTGCTGTATGTTTGAACATATATGCAAAGTGTTTCCCCACATGTATAATCCTTTTAGAACATGTTTGAGCCAATGAGACAACGTGAGCTCTGAAGAAAAAGAGCAATAGAATATAGCTAGAGTTAGAAACCATCAGTAGATGAAAACTTTCCCCCCATCCTCGTCGTCTGTGGTTCGCCAAAAGATTACTTCTACTGTGCTCTGTGACCACTTCTCCAACAATGCCTTTATGTTTTAATGAATATGGTGATCTATCTGTAACTGTGATTAAGCGTGCTGTGTATGAGAACTGTGATCTACAGTACATATCAAACATGGTAGCTGTATGAGCCTTATATATATATATATACATATACATATACGTATTATAAATGATATATATGAATATACATTTGATTTCTAAACTTGCTGTTAGTCTTGAGTCATTTCTTTAAAGGTTTGTGTTGTTTTTTTTATTATGAGGTTCTTATCCAGTAAACTATTGCAGGTAAACTAATTATATATTATAATTAATGCCTGTCAATAATAATTGCCCAAATTGCAAATTGCAAAAAAACACAGGAAAAGTTTTATTTATTACATTTTAAGAAAAGAAATAACATAAGTAGGCTATGTTATTTTAACTTTTTTTGTATTCTTAAAAAACGTACTTTATTAACCCCAAATAAATTGACAAATAAAGGGGTCTCTGGCTGTCTTAGAGTAAAGGGTTTGGTATGTTTTCTGGGGTAAATTAAAGTATTTGCTCTTTTAAGTAAACATTAACGAGTTGCAGCATAGTTTAATCCTAATATATTATATTTATAAACAGTAGTTAATGTTTTAATAGAAATCTTAAAACTAAGTATTTAATCGCAAATTAATCACATTATTTATCTGTTCAAAATGTACCTTAAAGGGAGATTTGTCAAGTATTTAATACTCTTATCAACATGGGAGTGGGCAAATATGCTGCTTCATGCAAATATATGTATATATTTATTACTAGAAATCAATTAAAAACACAAAACAATGACACATATTGTCCAGAAACCCTCACAGGTACTGCATTTAGCATAAAATAATATGCTCAAATCATAATATTGCAAACTCAAAAATGGCCAATAAGTAATATTTCCCTTTCAGGGTCTATTGACTTCCCTTTTAAAAAAGGGAAAAACATTAAACCTTTTCTTTTGTAATTTCCTCATTTGCTAGTTCCTCTTTGTTATGGATGTACACAGTCATGCATGAATAAAAATAAAAAGCAATGCACATGTTATATACAGTAATTAAAATGCAATAAAAATATTTTTTTGCAGTACATTATTCTGTAGTAATATATTCATAAAATATATAGATATTTTTTTATATTTTAAACAACCTTTTTTCTTTGAAATAAATCATTTATCTACATAGAGAGATATTGCAGTTCTGTACTGGTCCACTAGATGACATCACAACATCAAGCTCTGCAACCAAGCCCAGCCCCTAGCAACCACGTAGCTCCACATCGACAACGTAAAGTGGATAAACTGTCGCAAACCTGAATTTATGTTCACTTGGATGGTAGTGTTTTTGTGCCAGTTGCTGCAGTGCATTGTGTATCCGGTCTCCCCTACCAAAATAAAAGTTCTGGTTAAATATTTATTTATTATATATAAATGTTCTTGTCTTTGACTCAATTTGAAAGTAACAACACTATTAATATCTTTCAACAATAGAAAAAGTCTTCTAATAAATAAATAAAATATCTTCAAGCTAGGGCTGTCGCGATATAACGGTATTGACGATAAACATGATATTTAAAAAAATCAAATATTGATATCATGTTAACAATGAGAATTTTGTGTAAATAATCCAGCGCCTCTTAAATCATTTTATATATACAGTTATGGTAATAAACTCTCTCTCTCCACCTCCCTACACTTGTATTTTGAGTGTAATTCAATTGACTGATAGCATTATTATTATCATTTATATTTTCTATAAGTATCACGATAATATCGTTAGCGTGAATTCTTTCAGCCACGATAATCGTGTAGTGAAAATCTAATATTGTGACAGCCCTACTTCAAGCATAATATATCACTTAATAATCAAATATCAGTTTGTGGGTAGCGCAACTTAGAAGAAACTTATTAGAAAGAGTAGAAAAAACAAACATTTCTGACATTGTTGTTTTTTTTATTGGTATTCTGTACAAAATCTAATAAATAATTGTATGAACAAATTATACCCTCCCCCATCCCTATATCAAAATTACTGCACCATTAAATAAGCAGAATTAATTTCATAAACAATGACATTAACATATAAATTAATTAAATCCGATAGCAACATAAATGAAACATATACCAAACAAGAAATAAATAAATAAATAAAAAAGAATAAATAAGCAAATTAAAAATGATAATAATAAATAAATAAATAAAAAAAAGGAAAGGACCAAAAAAAAACAGAAAATAAGTAAATTAAAAATAATAATAATAAACAACTAAATAACTAAATAACTAAATAACTAAATAAAAAAAACGAAGTATAAGTTGTGAATTATATGTAATACGGGGTCAGCAGTTTAAAACTTCAATGTCAATTGACATTGTTGTTTTCGTGCAGTTGTTTTCAATCTCATGCTTTCAGTGTGGGCTCTTATTTTGAAATAAACCCAACCTTTCCGCGACAGGAAGTTGGTGTTTTCTGCATCCATGCTGTTTCTCTGCAGCTTGACACATTCACAACAACTCAGTGGACGACGTCAGTCAGTGACAGTTCGGTCTTTTCTCCACACAGGTGAGTGGTCTTCTGTTTCTCGACGGGTTTAACCCACTTTATCGGGTATTAATAGTCATATTATGTTATATATGAGAGCTGTGTGTAGCTGTGCAGCTTCAGAGAGGAGGAGGAGGTTGTGTCACATGAGGAGGAGGAGGAGGAGGAGGAAGAGAGCTACAAAAACAGAAATAGGCTTTTTATGACAGCTAGCTTGGTCAGGTAAGGTCAACAACTAATTGTCTGTGTTTATTATCATTAATAGCTCCAAACTGCTGGAAATACCCTCTGCTTCTGGGCTGAAGAAGAAGAAGAAGAAGAAGTGGAAGTACAGGCCTCTCTGGAGCTGCACAATGGAATAATTCTTGGAAAGTTTCCTCCATTTTTTGCTCATCTTTGAAGGAGTTTTGCACAGACAGTTCATGATGCTGCAACAGCAGAGGTTTAGCTCATGACTGGAGACCATGAAGCAGCCAGGGAAGTGACCTAGGGTGGACACTACAGCCTGAGGGTGCATCCTAAACCCTCACCCTCCTGGGCACCATGGCATCCAAGGAGAGACTGTACGAGGTCTGGATGCTCTACTGCACTAAGGTAAGCTATGCACACTAGGGCTGGGGCTATGCACACTAGGGCTATGAACACTAGGGCTATGCACACTAGGGCTGGGGCTATGCACACTAGGGCTATGAACACTAGGGCTATGCACACTAGGGCTATGCACACTAGGGCTGGGGCTATGCACACTAGGGCTATGAACACTAGGGCTATGCACACTAGGGCTGGGACTATGTACACTAGGGCTGGGGCTACGCACACTAGGGCTGGGGCTACGCACACTAGGGCTATGCACACTAGGGCTGGGGCTAAGTACACTAGGGCTGGGGCTATGCACACCATGCACGCTAGGGCTGGGGCTATGCACACTAGGGCTGGGGCTACGCACACTAGGGCTATGCACACTAGGGCTGGGGCTACGCACACTAGGGCTATGCACACTAGGGCTGGGGCTAAGTACACTAGGGCTGGGGCTATGCACACCATGCACGCTAGGGCTGGGGCTATGCACACTAGGGCTGGGGCTATGCACACTAGGTCTGGGACGATACACCGATTTATCAAGTATTTAAAACTTATCAACATTGGAGTGGGCAAATATGCTTCTTTATGCAAATGTATGTACATATTTATTATTGGAAATCAATTAACAACACAAAACAACAACAGATATTGTCCAGAAACCCTCACAGGTACTGCATTTAGCATAAAACAATATGCTCAAATCATAACATAGCAAACTCAAGAGCTGTCAGTGTGTCAGTGTGCTGACTTGACTATGACTTGCCCCAAACTGCATGTGATTATCATAAAGTGGGCATGTCTGTAAAGGGGAGACTCGTGGGTACCCATAGAACCCATTTACATTCACATATCTGGAGGTCAGAGGTCAAGGGACCCCTTTGTTAACATTGGTACCAATGAATTCCTTAGGTTTTTTAGTTTCACATGATGAGCAGTATCTTCACTTTAGCTTTCAAACTGAGGGCTACAACCTCGGAAAGATCGATTGCATTAATACGTTAAAGAAATTGGTGGCGTTAAAACAAATTTGCGTTCATCATGTCATTTTTAAACCAAATTCACTGATCGCCATTATTTTGTGGCAATGTTTAGCATCTTTTTATACCACTTTTCAGCATGGGAAAGCCTCTGAAACAGCACGTAAAACATTATGGGACTCTAAAACGCTCCAGTTAAAACCCAGACTAATGGAATTGCCTGCAGATCCCGGAGGATTTATTGGTAGGGAACACATTAGGAGTACGAATGAGTAATTAATTCACAAGGAACCAATGTAAGTTTACTACAAATAGCTCTCTGTAGCTGAGGTCAAGCAGGAAGCTGAATAAATGATATCTCATACCATTCCCATTAACTCTAAAAACAGTTATAGCTATGTGGTCAGGCTGTAAAATCAAATGATGGTAGGAAGGTCTCACAATGTGGTGCAGTGACCAGTGTAGGATGCTGCTTTGTTTTTACAGTGGAGATGAATGAATGACACTCAAGGAGAGACAGCACCTCTTGAGTCAGCTGTTGGCTAGGTTTAATTCACTTGACGATAAAGCACGCGCGCCCTGGCGTCCAATCAAAACGGCCTCTCTGAGCCGCTCCTCACGTGAGCCTGGCTGCAGTCACACACTTCCCACCGTAATCCCTCACAACAACACACACAGTGCACAACCCACCCTGAAGTATTTACCCCATAAAAGCAAATCTGCAAGTTTAGGATGTGAATAATCTTCAAGTATGGAAGCAAATGAATATCTAATGCAAGTTGTGTAGGTGTCGGGGGTATTCAAGTATTCACACACGCTGCTGCCCGCACACACTCGTCACAGTCACTTGTGAAAATGCCAGCATTTGTTGCAAGCGTACACATTGCATTTGTTCTAGCAGGAGTGTGTATTTGCATTGACTGCTGCAAGGAAGGATCATTTCATTTCATCCTGGCTACGAGCCAAGGGGCCACCGCCGGGCCAATATTTCTCTCTGCTTGAGGCAAAAGAGATGCTGAGAGAGAAGCATTTAAATATATACATATATATGTGTAGTGGCCTGTCTTTTTCCCCAAGCAGCTGAAATGTCAGGTATGGCCGGCGGGGAGTCTCTGCTGCACCATATATATTGTACGTGCATGTATGTAAGTGAGGGTTGCCAGGAGAACCTGCAGTCACGTGGCGTTAATCAGATGAGGAATGCTGCTGTGAAAGCCCCCCCTGTGTCCCCCCGATGGGTTAATCATTTCACAACCAAGCTTAACTGTTAGTTAATGCTTACTGCTGTGTTAACTAATGTTAATAACCTTTCAAACAATAATGAAATGTATAGATTATAGGGCTGTCAATCGATTTAATCGCACATTTATCTGTTCAAAATGCACCTTAAAGGGAGATTTGTCAAGTATTTAATACTCTTATCAACATGGGAGTGGGCAAATATGCTTGCTTTATTCAAATGTATGCATATATTTATTATTGAAAATCAATTAACAACACAAAACAATGACAGATATTGTCCCGAAAAGCTCACAGGTACTGCATTTAGCATAACAAATGTGCTCAAATCATAACTTGGCAAACTGCAGCCCAATAGACAACTTGACTTGCCCCAAACTGCATGTGATTATCATAAAGTGGGCATGTTCATTTTCATTCATTAAGGCTTTTTAATGATGAACTAATGTGAATTAACGTACCGTTATTGTAAAGTGTTACCAAAAACAGAATAGAGTTCAAGCAATAGCTATTAAATGTGCATTATATGATTCAGTTGGTTGACTTGGAAGGTGTTTGTTTTTATTCCCGAGCTCGCCAACGGTCTGTTCAATGATTGACAAATCAGTGGAGACATCACTCCCCTCAGGGTCAGAGGTCAACACTTGCTCTGCTCTCTGAGGAGTCCGATGTGTATTGTTGACAGCAGAAGCTTGTAGAGTAAAGCAGCCGAGGGTGGCATTTAGGAGAACCAGCTCTGTCAGCTACAGACATCGGCTGTCTCTGTATGTTATCATTATTCACCTGATCGTCACTCAGCACCCGGTGCTGAAAGAGGAAGAGCTTGAGTTTGTATTGAAACAGATGTGCGATGCTTAAATTAATGTCTTAGCATTTTGACACATGACATTGTAATAATAATTCCAGACTGTGTCTCGAGCCAGCAGTGGCAGCTGTTCACATGTTGATGATGATGAGGTCAGAAATTGTTGGGTGAGCAGCTGTGGCATCAGACTCGGTGTGGAGGAGTCGACTGGTGATGCATTGGGATTGTGTGGGAAGTAACTGTCAACGCAACCCAAGGACAAATTAAGTTTTCAAGACTTTGATCCTGGGAACCCTCTCTATACTTAAAGGGATAGTTTGGATGTCCTGGAACTATTTCCAGGCGTTATGTCCAGGACTTATTGTTTGCTGAGGCTGCTGAAGGTTTGTTTACACCAGTAACTTTTGTAAATATAGCTGTAGAATAAGTCTGAGTCTTCATTATTGCATTGGTGAATATTCTTGTAATTTATATGGTCAAAATGAGGCTTATTATTATTTAAAGGTCCCATATTATAAAAAAGTGAGTTTTTTTTATTATAAAGCAGGCTTAAGTCCTATATAAATACTGTGAAAGTATCGAAACACTCAACAACAGGGAAATACACACAGCCCGTATTCAGAAACTCTGCATTTGAAACAAGCTGCCAGGATTTCTGCCCATTTGTGATGTCACGAATATACAATATTTAGACCCTTGACACAATTTTAAATGTAAACATTCTAAATGTGTCCCAGTTTATTTCCTGGTTGCAGTGTATGTGAATGTCATCAGCTGACAGGAATACACATAGACCCAAGCTGTTGCCTAGCAACGCAATTCTGTTGCAATTCCGTCAAAATGCGCTAAAACGGAGCGTTTAAGACTGAGAGGGTAAAAACAGGCATATTCAGGCTGACAGCATGAGGAAAATAGTTTTTTTTTAACATTATAGCATGTGAACATGTTCTAGTAGAAACACAAAATACAAGTATGAACCTGAAAATTAGCATAATATGGGACCTTTAACATTCAAAATAGGCTGGTATACCATGTTTTAAATGGTTGGACCATAGCACCTAGAAACAATGGAGACCCTTGCAGGTTTCTACACACATTAGATGGTTATAAATAGCACAAGCGAGGCTTCTGTGTGTTCGTGGATGTCTGAAGCAATCAGATGGTTTATAATGTATATAATTATAATGAGAATCTGCAGTTAGTTGCTCCTCAGAGTTGTGGAGAGCTGAGGGGTCACAGATGACGGCTAAGACCGTTACGTAACCACCAGCGATCCTCTTAGCTGCCTATCATTGGCGTATTGTCATCGAGCACCGCTGGTTGCAGCTGGTATACAGTGGCGCTCCTCTTTAACCAGTTTATTATCCAGGAGGGCTTGTCAGAGAAAGTGGAGGGTTTAGCAGACCTCTGAATAGTGCCAGTTACTCTCTTAAAGCCTTTGTCTGCTGCAGAAAAGCCCTTTTTAATTCCCAGCCACAGGGAACATGCCTCAGCAGCCAGGGGCATCATTTCACCCTTCAGCGGCTGTAAAGCTGAATCCAGTATCTTAATTCTAGAGCAGGAGTCCTCACTGCCCTTTAATTGTCCGCAAACCAGAGATTTCTGGTTAAGATTCACAGAACCGTCATCCTGTCTTCTTGTGTCACCCCACCCTACCCTGCCTGGTGGAAGCGGAGGAAATTTGCATAAGCCCCTGCACTTATGGGAGTCAGAATAGCGAGAGGATGAGGGGGAAATGAGGAGTTGAGCTGGGGACGGCGGAGGAGGAGAAAGTGCCTCGGTTTCACATATTTGCTCAAGTAGATTACTCAGGTCTTTGCTGCTTGTTTGCCTGTTACGGTCTAATCTCTGTTGTCGCACACACACACACACACGCACGATGCCTCACACACACACACACACACACACACACACACACACTCTGGCTTTGGTTTATGTGCCGGTATGCAAAGTTTGTTCCCTCAGGCTGGCTTTCTTCTTTCATTCTCTCGCTTCTCGCTTTCCTCTCTGAGCTATGAATATCTCTGGAATAACACTGATGTCACTGACATGGTGTATCAGACTTGTGGTTATAACACCGCCCACACCAGCCTCTTTAAACACAGCCTTGGCAGTGACGTCATGGCCAGAGGAGTTGTCACTGACGGAGTGATGTTGGGCTGTGATGGTGGCAGAAGCAGAGTGACCACAACCGGGAGGGGACCCTTTAAAACGTTGTGGTTTCAGTGACTCCATCCACTTCCGCCAGATCAGGTCACTCACTGCCCAAATTAAGCCAACAGACACCCGTCTGGATGGCCGACCGCGCCCGTCTGGAGGGGCGGAGCGCTTGCTGGGACTGTGATGCTGCTCTGCATAAGAGCATACTGATAATCAATCAATCAATCAAGTAATCTAATTGCTTACAAACAGGAGCGCATTTCTTTCCCCATAAAACATTTGCACGGCAGATTTTTTAAAGGTCCCATATTATAAAAAAGTGACATGTTTTTTATTTTAAAGCAGGCTTAAGTCCTATATAAATACTGTGAAAGTCTCGAAACACTCAACAACAGGGAAATACACACAGCCCGTATTCAGAAACTCTGCATTTGAAACAAGCTGTCAGGATTTCTGCCCATTTGTGATGTCACAAATATACAATATTTAGACCCTTTACACAGATTTAAACGTAAACATTCGAAATGTGTCCCATGTTATTCCTGGTTGCAGTGTATGTGAATGTCATCAGCTGACAGGAAGTACACACGGACCAAAGCTGTTGCCTAGCAACGCAATTCTGTTGTAATTCCGTCAAAATGGAGCGCTAAAACGGAGCGTTTCAGACAGGAGGGTGAATACAAGCATATTCAGGCTGACAGTATGAGGAAAATAAAGTTTTTTTTTAACATTACAGCATGTAAACATGTTCTAGTAGAAACACAAGATGAAGTATGAACCTGAAAATGAGCACGATGTGGGACCTTTAAAGCCCCCCTCCAGTGTATTTTGGCTTTTCTATGATATTTCGTAGGCTTCGTAGGCTTCGTAGGTGTACAATCAGAATCGAGTATTCACCCAGACCTTGGTATAATATCTGTTATTATCATTTGCTATGACTAATGCTGGGAGCGTGTTATTAGTTGGAAGGATATGATATCACGTAGCAGAGCCTGATCTGCCATCACAGGTCAACACTTGTTTCATTCTGTCAACGAGGATCTCAATTTCCTGAATGAAGCGCATTGATCTGTGTTACTGGTGACCTTGTTAGCTCTACAGAGGTCATCTTAAACAGATCATTAGGTTGTGATGTAGTAGTTTGGCAAAGGGCCTGCTATGATACACACATAGGAGAGGAGAGAGGCATGTGATCTCATGGGAATTGTTTTCAGGACACAAGATGGTTGTTAGAGTCGGGACAAGGTGACTGTTGTCGGGTTCCTACCCGTACGTCTAGACCATTATGTGTGCGTGTGTGTGTGTGTGTGATGAAGGCCATGGATAAACAGAGGCATGGACAGCAGGGTGTGTCCCTGCCTGCCACAGTCCAAACCCTCAATGGACATCTGTGCTGCCGAGCCGCTGCCTAAAAGAGGACATTCTTTCACACACACTCAGTCATTCAGCCAGCGCTGCTAGCGAGCTCAGTCACTTGAGAGTGAAGCTGCTGCCATAAATCAACGTCTCATTTTATGGACATAAAGACAATGCGGTAGTTATTGCTTGAGTTAAAGGACAGCTTTAGCTCAAGTAGGCACAAATAAAAGGATTTCTCTCCCCCCCAATAGAAACATATTCACTCGTGGCTGCTCCCTCTCACACACAGGCCAGCATCACAGCACTGATGACATCATAGGAATCGCAGAGCGCTGCCTGGCTTCCTGCTCCGTTCTGGCTGGTTCCCACTCTGACACGCAGACAGAAGCAGTCAGCCTTTCAGCCCCTCGCTCCCACTCTTTAGCCAGATGGCACTGCTATCCTGAGAAAACCCACTTTTTCCAGTTGTTGTGTTTTTTTTTCATCCCTTTCAAGCTCAAATCTGCAAATTCATCCTCGTTAAAGGAAAAGCTTCGTAGGAAATTGTTAAAATTGGTTTGGGAATCGTCTGTGGCTCATGTGTCGTTTGTCTGAAAGTGGCATCATGGGACATTTTCAGGTGTGGACAGTTTGCGGTATCCCAGTGAGAATAGCTTCAGTGCAGGAAAGAAAGTGCTAAGAAGATCTTTTATTGGCTTGTGTTCTCATTGTTCATCTGTTTCTGTGTCTCCTGGGGCAGCTTAATATAAATTAAATGTTCTTTTTCAACGTCGACCGCTCCTTAAGATGAGTGACAAATGTAGGGCACAAACCTCAACAACTGTGGAAGACGAGGAGAGGGAGCAGAGTTTACATGATGGTGCTTCAGAATCCATCTCTAATGGCTTGAATGTTGAAAGTAGTATTTTTTTATTTTAGACAGGCTAGCAGTGCAGTTCAAGGGATTGCAATGTCAGCTGATCTGTTGGTCTCACACTCACACACTGGTCCGTCATATTGCATAGTATTGCATATTGCTATGAACTCATATTCCCCAGGACTTTATTTTTTTATCAAATTTTATTGGTTTTAAAGATATGCATTGAAAATTCTAATTTTTTTACATAAATTGAAATAAAAATGTATTTGAAAAATAAAACAAAAAATATTGAAAATAAAATTAAAATGAATAACTAAAATTAAAATAATAAAATAACAATATTTATAATTTATAATAAACTAAAAATAAAGAAAAATAAAATACAAATACATAATTCAAATAAAAAATATAATAAAAAAATAATATTAAAATAATTAAATTATTATTTCTAATTATAAACAAATGTAAATATAAATTATTATTTATAATTTATAACCAAATAAAATAAAGAAAAATAAAATAAGAAATAACAATAAAAAATAATATTAAAATAATTAAATTATATTTCTAATTATTAAAAAACTGTAAATATAAAATTATTTATAATTTATAATCAAATAAAATAAAGAAAAATAAAATAAAAATAACAATTAAAATAATAAAATTAATATTTCTGAAAATATTTTTTAAATTAAAAAATTAAAAAAAGAAAAAAATCTAAATGAATGGCCTCCAAGCCTGTGCTGGTCAAACTATACTGCCAAATGCACAATATAGTGCCTGGTGTTATTGTATGGCAATCTGCCCCTACCTCACCTCTTCAGCCCTCCTTGACCTAAATAATCTCACTCACACCCTCCAGACGGCTCAAAGTCTTTATGACAGGATGATCTGCTGGGGGGGTTGTGAGATTACTCTTGTATGATGAATTAATGATGCTTTCCAAACTGTACTGGACCATCCATCCTGCACAGAACACGCCATACTTAGACTTACTAATAGTTTAAAAATGCAGAAACGTTATAATACCCCTATCCGTCAGTTTGTCTCATGTGTAGAGTTATTATGGGCTTAAAGCATTTTCAGTTTATGAAAAGACACAAGTCTTTGGTTGTAGAAAAACAGGACTGTCCTGCGCAAATTGTTGCAGTCTACGTGTTGCCCTAATTTGGCAAAAACACACTTGGTGGTCAAAGATCACTGCGACCTCACAAAACACATTTTTGGCCATAAATCAAGAATTCATATAATAATAATGATAATTTCACACAAATATTTAACAGGATAAAATGAAGAAGTGACGACATTTTGGACAGACATGCATGTAAACTTCAACTTGACTGTTTGGCGGAAGCCTACAACCGCGAGGTGGTAACTCTGGTTTGAGTCTAATTGAGCACATATGTCCCAGCTCTTGTTATTTAAGCAGTGTTCCTCTGTGTTTGGTGTCCTGTGTTTGTTCCTGTGGGTTGAGAAACTCTACTGTGACTCTACAGGCCAGCCTTCCTCCGTGGCCCGTGTCGCCATCCCGTCCTTTGCTGGGCATTGTTCCAGGAATTTAGGAAATGTCGATCAGCCGGCTGCTCGTAACTCCCCCTCGCAATGCAGCCGAGCCTGTTTTCCACTCCGACAGGTGCATGTTTTAGTTTCCACGCCCTGAAAAGATAAGACTCACTCACCTGAGACATTCCTGCTATCACGTGTTTGTCTGTAGTAGCTTCATAAACCATTATATCCCTTGGTATCAGTATACATCTTGTCACACTCTTGCTGTTGCTCCACATAATCTGAAATTAGTATCCTTTTGTTTTTAAACTTGATTTTGCTGCTTACTGTCAAAGTGAAAGTGAAAATGTCAAATTGACATTTAAGCCCTCGAAGCAATGAAAACCTTCAGCGTTTGAGAAGCGTGCGTTGATCTTTCACATCCGTTATCGGTCGCTATCATTCTGAATTAAAGAGAGACTATAGTTTGCGGCCTGTTGTTGTCGAGGAGTAGAAGTTACAGAGGACACTCACACAATAAACTCAATCAGACTGCAGACAGGAAGTGTCAGCTGCCAGACATTCATCTATTTTAACCATGACAGCTTTTGTCAGCGAATGTCACTAACTATATTGACTCCTTTCTTTATTGCTCTTCGCTCCTCTTCTTTCTTTCTGTCGTTTCATTTCTCAGAGGGATCCGGACTACTTTAAGCTATGGCTGGAGATTTTCATCGGCTCCTACGAGCGATGCTTGGATGTGGACTTTGAAAAGCCACCTTCAAGGTAACGTGGAAACCTGTTGTGATGCAAACATATTTCTACATTTACCTTTAAGAGACCCACAAGACCTGTGACCTTTTTTAGGGGGTGGTACAAAGGGTCTTTATGGGGAGATAGCAGGTTGAAAGTAGATGTCACATAGAAGTGGTATACATCATCTGAAAGCTGGGAACCTGGAGATTAGATTATTTTTATTTTTATTATTTATTTGTATTTGTTTAATTTAATATTTCTTTATTTTTAGTTCATTAGTTTATTATAAATAATAATTTTATATTTCCAATTTTATAATTATAAATGTAATTTTAAAAATATTTTTCAAAATAATTATTTTATTATTGTAATTTTAGTTATTTATTTTATCTGTATTTTTATTATTTATTTGTATTTGTATTTTTCTTTATTTTTGTTTATTAGTTTAATAGTTTATTATAAATTATAAATATTGTTATTTTATAATTAATTATAAATATAATTAAAAAATATTTTCATAGATAATAATTTTATTATTTTTATTATTAATTTTTAATTATTTTTTCTTTATTTTGGTTTATTATAAATTATAAATATTTATTTTATATTTACATTTTTTTTAATTAGAAATTAATTAATTAATTTGAGTTATTTATTGTTATTTTTTGTTTTAATTATTTATTATTTTTCTTTATTTTTAGTTTATTAGTTTAATAGTTTATTATACATTATAAATATTGTTATTTTATTATTTTAATTTTAGTTATTCATTTTTATTTCATTTTTCAATATTTTTAGTTCTATTCTTCAAATACATTATTCTTTCGATTTATGTAAAAAAAAAAAGAATTTGGTTAATAATTTTCAATGCATATCTTTAAAACCAATAAAATTTCATAAAAAAAGAAATAAATAAACATGAATTAATTAATTAAAATACATTGTGAAAGTATATAAGGGTTATTAAATTGAAGTCCACTGACCTTATTGGTATATTTAATACACCAATGCAGTTTTCTGCATCTGGTCGCCCCAAGTGGGTTCAGAACTACTTCTTCTTGTATGCGTCATCCACAGCGTGACAGCACGCAACCCGAAATAGCACGGCCACGCCAGATGCTTTTCATGCAGAGCGGGGTCACATTGTGTTGCAGGTGACGCTCCGATCGGTGTCGACATGGGAACATATGATGCAGGTTAATGTGAGAGTTCTTGAAAAGATGGAGTGGGGTGGTTAAATCCTATTTGTAGAGCTTTTCATCTCTCTCTGTCATTTCCTTTCCTCCTCCTCCCCTGACTCATTTTCTCCCATCCTCTCTTACTTTTTCATCCAACGTTAATTCCAGTTTGTCAAGCTTAGCTATTAAATGTTAAAACGTCTTGCTTTCTGTCTTCTCACCATTTTCTCCCCTCTCATTCCCCCGCAGCTGCCACATCTGTCCCACCGGCACTCATTGCCAGGGTTTGCCTGCTCTCTGTCTGTCATATGAGCAGTGGAATGAATGCCTGAATGCAGCAGGCATGTGTGTGATTGAGTGAGTTGTCTATGTTGTGTATACTGCAGCGACACCGCCGTGATGAAAGCTTCTTTTTGTTGTGATGCGTCTGTTGTGTGTCTCCAGGCCAGACGAAGTCCCCCCGGTGCTGACGCTCCTCCCCGACAACATCCTGCAGGTTTTGCGCCACCAGCTGCTGCAGTGCGTCCAGAAAGCCTCCGACGGCCTGGAGCCCGAGCAGCAGAACCTGGCTCTGCTGCTGCTCAAGTTCCTGATCATCATCTGCAGGTCTGGGCAGTCAAACACACACAGTAAGTCCCTAGAAGTGTATGATTCAACTTTCGTCAAGTGTTTTTCATAGATCGTGCAACTGATAAGCTGATGATCTGCTTGTATCTGACAGGAACCTGTCCAACGTGGAGGAGATTGGCACTTGCTCTTACATCAATCACATCATCACCATGACAACACTCTATATTCAGCAGGTCTGACTCCCCTCTTTTTTCACTTTGCTCTGTTTCTACTCATTTTGGAGGAACATGAAAGTGGAAGCGAGACACATGATAGCAGGTGTAAAGAGGGTCTGTGTGTGTTTGTGTGTTGCAGCTGAAGAGCAAGACCAAAGAGAAGGAGATGGTGGACCAGAGCCAGGCGGAGGAGTTCGTCCGCCACGCGCTGGCTTTCTGCGAGAGCCTCTACGACCCGTACCGCAACTGGAGGCATCGGACCTGCGGGTAAGAGCGTCCCGCATTGCTTTACAACCTTAAAGCTGACGTTCACCAGAAGCAGAAGTGTTCCTCTTGCTTGGTTTCATACTACCTGTTTTGTTTCCTCCCTGCAGGGAGCAGCTGGGTACGGTCGAGAGGAGCAGACAGAAGTACAAGGCGGCGCCGCTCACTGTTGAGTTTGTTCCTTTCTTTTACCGTAAGTTTTTCATTCTACTTCTCGGCGCCACTACTCGCTTTAGTAGTTACTCGCTTTAGTAGTTACTCGCTTTAGTAGTTACTCGCTTTCCACGTGCAACACAGCGTTAGAAGCATTCTGGAGAAAAGCTTCAACTGTTTTTGTATTAAAATAGATAGATTTAGCAAACACTTGGCAGGTACTCTCTCTTTCTAGTTTATTCTCCTCTCCTCTCCTCTCCTCTCTTGGTTTATTCTCCTCTCCTGTCTTCTCCTCTCCTCTCCTCTCCTCTCCTCTCTTGGTTTATTCTCCTCTCCTGTCTTCTCCTCTCCTTTCCTCTCCTCTCCTCTCCTTTCTCTCCTCTTCTCTCCTCCCTTAGTTTATTCTCCTCTCCTCTCCTCTCCTAGTTTATCCTCCTTTCCTCTCCTTGTTTAATCTCCTCCTCTCTCCCCTCCTCTCTTAGTTTATTCTCCTCTCCTCTCCTCTGCTCTCTTCTCCTTGTTTAATCTCCTCCTCTCTCCTCTCCTCTCTTAGTTTATTCTCCTCTCCTCTCCTCTCCTCCCCTCCTTCTTCCTCTCCTCTCCTCTCCTCCTCCTCCTCTCCTCTCCTCCTCTCCTCTCCTACTTTATTCTCCTCTCCTCTCCTAGTTTACTCTCTTCTCCTCTCTTCTCCTTGTCTCCTCTCCTTTCCTTTCCTAGTTTACTCTCTTCTCCTCTCTTCTCCTTGTCTCCTCTCCTTTCCTTTCCTAGTTTACTCTCCTCCTCCTCTTCTCTCCTCTACCATCTTTTTTTCCTAAGCGCTCCCATCATGCCGTCACTCTCTCCCTCCCTGCCTCCTCTCCTTTCCTCTCCGTGTCCAGCTGAATCCCCTCTTTGTGTCCGTGTCGTGTCTGCGAGCGGCCGAGACGAGCCGATAGTGAACGCCGTCTGTCGAGCCACTTCAGCCACGCCGCCGGCCATTTTGAACAAATACTACCCTTCTGTCCTGCGTCCTCCGTCTGCGGCTGCTGCGGTTTGGCACCAAAGATAACACCCAAGGCCCAACCTGACACTGTTTATCACTGTTTTGATAAAGAAGAGTTCCCTTTTCCATATATGAAGCTCAATAGGAGGATATTGTAGCACGGTTGGGATAAAGGAAACAGACATCACGGAGCCAAGTTGTCACGCTTCTTCTCCCCAGTCGGGCGTGTTGACAGATGAGTTAATGGATGACTGGGACCACCATGACCCAGAGGTCACTGGCAGGCCTAGTGTGTGCTAGCTGACGTCCTATCTTATCTGGTAGCAGATTTCATTTGGCTTTCATGCGTGACTCTGTGTGTGAAAGAGTCAGGGGAGATAAAGGCGTGTCTGCCTGTGTGTACATTCATAATACAGGAAGCTATAGTTTCGTTTTGCGGTTGTGTTGTATTTGCATAACAGACGTCACGCCTGCAGATCAAACTAACGGCCTGTGTGTGTGTGTGTGTGTGTGTGTGTGTGTGTGTGTGTGTGTGTGTGTGTGTGTCGTTGCAGAGTGCTTCCAGGAGAGCGAGCACCTGAAGGAGAGTCTGAAATGCTGCCTGCTGCACCTGTTCGGAGCCATAGTAGCTGGTGATCAGGTACGCCTCTGGATGATGAGGAGGTCACACAATGTTTTAACTAGCAGGTTATAAGCCTGATCCCCATGGTAACCGGTAACCCTATCGCCTCTTGCTGGCCACGGAGGTGTTTGGGCGTCGGCGTCACTTACATTCGCACTCACCCAGGCTTCCACTTTCTTTCTCTCTTCCCTCTCTCCATCCCTCCCAGAGGAACGCCCTGCTCGCCATCTCCCCCGCCACCATGGAGGTGTTGATGCGGGTGTTGGCCGACTGCTCCATGGGCAGCTGCTCCTCAGACGAGGGCGAGGACTGGGACAGCGAGGCCCCCGACCGCAAGGCGCTGCTGACTCTGGGCTGCCTGCGGGAGGTGGTGCAGCGCCTCCTGGCCTCCAGCTCCGACCAGCGGCAGGTGGAAATCGCCTCCGTGCTGGAAAACTACTTCAAGCTGCTCAACTCGGACCCAGCGGCTGTTGTCGCTTCCCAACAACAACAACAACAACAACAACAACAGCAGCAGCAGCAGCAGCAGCAGCAGCAACAGCAACAGCAAGCCAAGGGCAAAGTGCAGACGCTGGGCCGACACTGGGAGAGCCGGTTTGTGGCGCTGCAAGTAAACATGCTCGGTACGGTCCTAATTAACAATCAAGGAACACTTTTGTGATATTGAATGAATTATTTTGAGCTGTTCTATTTCGTTGAATCGTGACACCTTCTTGTTTTATTTCTGTCTTTGCTTTTCTTTCTGTTCTTCGTCTCTTCGTCTGCACGTCTCCGTCGATTTCCCTCTCAGACACCATCAGGGACATGTTCCTGTGTTCAGACAGACCGGTTCTACAAGCCATCTTCCTCAACAGTAACTGTTTTGAGCATCTGACGCGACTGCTGCAGAACAGCAAGGTAACAGAACGGGGTCTTTCTTTCTATCTCAGTATAACCTGAGGACACGACTGAGTGGCTGGATCTGCTGTTTGATCATTCTGAGCTCAGAACTGGGTCGGATTTAACACAAGTTGCACTTGATCATATCTTGTATCTGATATGACCAAACCCCAAGGCTGCTTGGAGTTGTAATCTGGTATCAGTATGACATGTCTGACCCTCTGCAGTCTTTATTTATGTAGAGGTTTTAAGAGATTATCAATTCTAAAATATAGCTTTTACACTTCTAGACTCACCGTGTAGTAGTGCATTACATTACTGGTTCCAGTTGTGTTTTATTCTGAATGTAAAGAAAAAAAGTAGTAATGTTTTTAATGAAAGACATCACCACAATACCACAAGACAATTCCACAATACTCTTAAAGGGACTATTTGTAACTTTCAGAAATGCTTCTTAACAGCGACACCTGTGGCCGTTAAGTCAACGAAAGTCAGTGTCGGGCTCGCTCTTGCTCGCTCTACATAGACATGAACGAGCATCGCTCTAAACAGTGAGGCGACACACGTCAGCTAAAACCACAATATCACTCTATATTTCAGCTGCTTGGCAGCAATGTTAGCTGACCAGACGGAGGTCTCTCCATGAATCACTGCTGATACTGTGTTGGCTTTTCCTGCCTCAGCGCAGGCTGATGCAGCGGGGCTCTGCAGCGAGAAACTCATCTCCCTCCGCCCGCAGCCAGAGTGAACAGGGAGACACTGGCAACCGGTCGGTAACGAGACGACAACGTTACTCGCTGAGGAGCTGCGTCACTTCACAAGACACGGGAAACCTCTGTTGGTCTGGAGGAGCTACAGCAGTTATTTCTGCACAAACGTCCACTGAACATTCACTAGATATTCTCAGAGCTAAACTAACTCTTCTGCAGTGTGGAGTGAGCGCGCATTCACGTCTAGAGGTGGAGCGAGCTGAGCGAGAACGAACACGCTGTCTGAGTGAAGGCAGGCAGGCAGAGGAGGAGAGGCAGCGGCCACACGCGAACGCACATATGCGAGCGCGCATGTGTGGCGACCTGCTACATTTATACGCTTAAAAAGTTACAAACAGTCCCTTTAACAAGTAGCTGTCAAATAAATGTAGTAGAGTAAAAAGTACAATATTTCCCTCTGACATGTCGTGTGGTAGAAATATGAAGAAGCATTTAAAGGCCCTATTAGTCAGTAAGACACAAAAACATGGGTAATTAGGGTATAATAAGTATTACTTTGTATTGTCTGGATTGACTCTAACTTCTCTCAGACTTAGGAGCTACTTTTAGAGCTAAAATACTTTGTGAATAACATCTATGTATCCTAAAGTTAGTAGTTTTTAAACTCAACCAGTCAGGAGCCTGAGGGTGTTTTGTGAATATGGCCCCTGAGGGTGTTTAACATGTAATTTGGATATATTATTGTCCTGCTCTTGTCTAGCCTGTACTGTATGTCATATGTGGCAAGGCAAGGCAAATGTTTTTATATAGCACGTTTCATATCCAAACTCAAAGTGCTTTACAGTTTGACTTACATTTAGTAAAGTTTCAGCGGTAGAAAGAGCATTTTGCCCACCTTGCATGTTTACCTCCCACAGCCAGGCTGGATCACCAACACGCCTCCTCCACACGGCGACCCCCGCCGAGGTTCACGGCTTTTAACCTCTCACCCTCTCCAACTCCTCCCCGACTTACAACATCTTTCCTCCCCCCATGCACCGTCCTCTGACTCTCCCTTGTCTCCTCTTTTCTATCAACCTCCCCCACATGCTGTTTGTTGACATGTTGCCTGTTGTGTGTGTCAGCTGGTTAACGCTAGGTGCACGGCGGCAGACAAGGACCAGAAAGATATAACCAACAACAGGTTACTGACAGGAGAGAGGGACACTCAGGTACCGCCGAGAAAGCCCCCACCTCACCTCACCTCACCTCACCTCACCCGACCCCCGCACCTGCTA
Source organism: Sebastiscus tertius (assembly GCA_916701665.1). Classification (NCBI taxonomy): domain Eukaryota; kingdom Metazoa; phylum Chordata; class Actinopteri; order Perciformes; family Sebastidae; genus Sebastiscus; species Sebastiscus tertius. The sequence continues at coordinate 24,523 of CAKAOH010041751.1, read as the reverse complement.
CCCAGCCCCACCACCTCCACCTCCCCAGAGCCCTGTGGCCTCTCCACAGCAAGACACTTACACTGCTTTGTCCCAGATAATTATTTGTAATTGGATCAGGGCTTAACAGAAAACTAATTAGATCGTCAGGGTGCTGGCAGGCAACAGGTTGTGTGCATCATTTATTTAACCGATCCTAAATGTTACACCGCCACCACCACCATGTATTTCCTGTTAAACCAGTTGGTTTTATTTGTGGCTTAGAAAAGCACAAATCTGTTTCACAATATCATTTTAAATGAAATTGTGTTCAAGTTACTGGAGGTCTTGTTGCTCTGTTGACTTGCTGCTATAGTAGGTTTCACACATGGCCTAAGTAATACAAGTAGGCAAGTGTATTTCGCAGTCAGAAACCTATTTGAAATACAGTCTGGTTCATGGGAAAAAATCCCAACCAAGTCCGGCTACTCGCAGTCAGATGCACCGGGGAAATACAGTGTGGTTTACGGGTAAAAACGCAAACAAATCCAGCTACTCGCGTTCATAAACACCGGTGAAAAACACTGTGGTTCACAGAAAACAAAAGCATCCAAGTCCGGCTACTCATGTCCATAAACACTGGTGAAATACGCTGTGGTTCACGGGAAAAAATACGCCGACAGCTGGCTATCCACCGTCAGAAACACCGTTGAAATACAGTCTGGTTCATGGGAAAAACGCACCCAAGTCCGACTACTTTCGGTCATAAACATCGGTGAAATACACTGTGGGATACGGGGAAAAATCCCACCCAAGTCTGGCTACTTGCGATCAGAAACACAGTCTGGTTCATGGGACAAAACACACCCAAGTTCGGCTACTCGTGGTCAAAAACACTGGTGAAATATACTGTGGTTCAAGGGGAAAAACACCGCCAAGTTCGGCTACTCTCGGTCAAAAACACTTGTTGAAATACACTCTGGTTCAAGGGGAAAAACACACCCAAGTCGTAAACACTGGTGAAATACGAGTAGCGGATGTATTCATTTCCAAATTGGCATATTAGTTATATTTTGAACGTGTCCAAAGTGCACCAACTTCGACAATGCAATCAATACACCGGCCAAGTGTGAAGCAGAACGGATGAATGATTCTCGAGATATGCGAAGGACACACAGACAAACAGACTGAGATTCCTTTCTTTATAGTTAGATGCTTTTCATCCGGTCCTTCAAGCAGGTTATAACAACTGTCGTTTGAATGGCGTAGCATCAACTATCAGTGAATTATAAAAGGTCACTTGTTCTCCTCAGAGGATACCAGCTTTCATTCCACTCTTTGTCCTCTCTTTTTACTCACAGAGCCGCCTTTTTATAAGGTATAATCCCTCCATTGAGCTGGATAATGTGAATACAGGTGGACAAACCGGTGTGAAGACACACAAACATGTGTCTTTGTGCCTTTGTTGCCGTGCAGCTGTAAGCTGACGCGGTGGATGACGGCGGGTTTTTAGACATCGAGCTTTTGTATTCCAAAACCAGAAGGTGCTAAATGTCCGACTAGCGATGCAACTCGGCCGTCTTGCTGTGGAGTGACCACTCGGCCTCTTTCACAGCTATGTCATCTCATTTTAATGCAACTTTCGGTTTCCTCACGCCTCCCCAGCCCTCCTCACTCCCAACCCCTTCCCCTTCCCCTCCATATTGTCCTGGTTTTCTGCGGTATACTATGGGCTCCGCTGGAATGCTATCACGTTGGCCTGGTGTGTGTTCTCGCAGAGCTCCAGTGGTTTGGACTCGGTGATGATGAAGTGTTTGCCACAGTCCCTCTCCAGCTGGTCCGAGACTCTGTAGGATCAACCAGTCCACAGTTTATTCTAACGGGTCCAGTGAACCCGGAACATGAGCAGGACAGAGCTGGACGGAGATGTGTTTATTTGCTTGTGTTTTATGGGTTGCATGCTTTTTGTGTGAGGAAAAAGAGCGAGGTACTCTTTGTGTGTGCAGGTGTTTGTTTTGTTTCGTCCAAGCCCTGAGAGCTTCCTGCTCCAGTCTTCATCATAATAAAAGGATTGTTTCTTTTTAACCTGGAGCAGAAAGACAACACTTTCCTAATCCGCACCTGCAGTACGAGCTTTGATGCCAGCTCCTACTGCAGCGACAAACAGGGATCTAACCACCACCAGTGATTTTACTCACGTTTTCACACATGCTAATTGAATCAAACTCCAAGGCATCTATTTAAATCTTCCTTTTATTCCTCCCAAGTGTGATGCATGTTGTATTCAGCACCTTACATACGTTGATCATTATCATTTTTTTGCATTTACAAACCTTGAATGTGGCTTTAAATTGTATGCATGCTTAAAAAGTGCTGTAACATTCATGTGGAATAAGAGGAGATTTGACTTGTGTCCAATCATCTGTTACTGTTACTACATCCTCCAAGTGATCGGCTGTAGTGACTGACGCGTCTGATTTTTGTCCTTCAGGTGTTTCAAGGGCGACTAGACTCCCTCGCTGTAGCAACCATTAAAGCCCTGACAACAGTGATGCACAAATCACCGGCTGCAAAGGTAACGGGAGCACAAATGGATGCATTGTCTACGTTAGGACTGGAGCTGCTCAGAACTGAAGTGAGGTTACTGTCTGCGTTCTTGTAATTGTATTGTCCTTCATTTTTCCCGCCACCCCTGCAGGAGGTGTTCAAGGAGAGGATTGGCTACAATCACCTGTACGAAGTGCTCACCTCACTCGGCCAGCCGTCGCGACACCTCCTCAAAGAGCTCATGAACATGGTGAGAGATGTTGTCTTTGGGGTTTATTGTTGGTCTGGTTGAATCATAACTTTCTAAATCGGAGGTTCTCAATCTTTTATTTTTACACTTCTTTAGTCTTCGTTATGTGAAAGAACAACACGAGAGAAATGTATTAAAAAGATATAAGACATGTATGAAACATATTTCCGATTCTAAGAGTTATAGATTTGTTAGAAATAGAACGTAATCTATGAACTATTATACCAACCCAGTCGCCAGAAAAAATGTTGGCATTGTACGTTTCTACAAACCGCGGGATACGTTGAATTTTGATGTTTTGGAACCAAAAGAAGTTTCATGAATACGTTTCATACCAGCCTCATACCACGCTTGCAGAAACGCACAATGCCACGTGGTTAATGTGAAACAATTGGTTAGGTTTAGGCAATAAAACTACGCAGTTAAGGTTAGAAAAAAAAGATCATGGTGTGTAACAACGCTGCGTTGCATGTAACAACGTTGCATGTAACTGCGTTGCGTGTGACAGCGCTGAGTGTGACGTGGCGTGAAACAACGTGGCGTGACGTGAAACAACGTGGCGTAAAAGAACGTGGCGTGAAACAACGTGGCGTGAAACAACGTGGCGTTGCCTGTAACTGCGTTGCCTCTAACTGCAATGCATGTAACTGCGTTGCATGTAACGTTGCGTGAAACAACTAGGCGTGAAACAACTGGGCTTGAAACAACGTGGCGTGACGTGAAACAAGGTGGCGTGAAACAACTAGGCGTGAAACAACTAGGCGTGAAACAACGTGGCGTGAAACAACGTGGCGTGAAACAACGTGGCGTGACGTGAAACAAGGTGGCGTGAAAACGTGGCGTGAAACAACTGGGCGTGAAACAACTGGGCGTGAAACAACTGGGCGTGAAACAACTGGGCGTGAAACAACGTGGCGTGACGTGAAAC
>CAKAOH010041751.1:0-20820 GCA_916701665.1 Sebastiscus tertius | reverse complement strand
GATGTTGTCTTTGGGGTTTATTGTTGGTCTGGTTGAATCATAACTTTCTAAATCGGAGGTTCTCAATCTTTTATTTTTACACTTCTTTAGTCTTCGTTATGTGAAAGAACAACACGAGAGAAATGTATTAAAAAGATATAAGACATGTATGAAACATATTTCCGATTCTAAGAGTTATAGATTTGTTAGAAATAGAACGTAATCTATGAACTATTACACCAACCCAGTCGCCAGAAAAAATGTTGGCATTGTACGTTTCTACAAACCGCGGGATACGGTGAATTTTGATGTTTTGGAACCAAAAGAAGTTTCATGAATACGTTTCATACCAGCCTCATACCACGCTTGCAGAAACGCACAATGCCACGTGGTTAATGTGAAACAATTGGTTAGGTTTAGGCAATAAAACTACGCAGTTAAGGTTAGAAAAAAAAGATCATGGTGTGTAACAATGTTGTGCGTGACAGCGTTGCAGGTGACAGCGTAGCACGTGACAGCATTGCGTGTGACAGCGTTGCGTGTGACGTGACGTAAAACAACTGGGCGTGAAACAACGTGGCGTGAAACAACGTGGCGTGAAACAACGTGGCGTGAAAACGTGGCGTGAAACAACTGGGCGTGAAACAACTGGGCGTGAAACAACGTGGCGTGACGTGAAACAACGTGGCGTGACGTGAAACAACGTGGCGTAAAACAACGTGGCGTGAAACAACGTGGCGTGAAACAACGTGGCGTGAAACAACGTGGCGTGAAACAACGTGGCGTTGCATGTAACTGCGTTGCATCTAACTGCATTGCATGTAACTGCGTGGCATGTAACAAAGTTGCGTGTGACAGCGTTGCATGTAACGTTGCGTGAAACAACGTGGCGTGAAATAACGTGGCGTGAAACAACGGGGCGTAAAACAACGGGGCGTAAAACAACGGGGCGTAGTCAATTCGTTACTATACCACTTAAGTTTCGATAACAGTTGCTCGATATACATCACTAGCTCTGCGCAGCGCTCGCACTACTATGTTGATCTATGAAGAAAAATGAATGAATCTATAAACCTGCCACGGACCCCCGGGTAGAATGCCCCGGACTCCTTGTGGACCCCAGACCCCACTTTGAGAATCACTGTTCTAAGTTGCCTGCTTGACTGACTGTCACTGCGTCTCTATCTGTGTGTATTGTGTGTCTTGATGTCGTTGGTGTTCCTGTGTGTGTCTGTGTGCAGGCGGTGGAGGGCGAGCACACCTCAGTCGGGCTCCTGGGCATCAGTAACGTGGAGCCCTTGCTGCTGCTGGTCCAGTGGCTCCCAGAGCTGGACTCGTCGGAGCGGCAGCTTTTCACGGCCGACTGGCTCCGCCGCCTCAGCTGCCTCAACCGCCAAACCCGTGCCACCTGCGTCAACGCCACCATGGTCATGCGAGCGCTGGCGGGCCTGGAGCGCCACGAGCGGCTGCACCGAGCTTGTGCGGAGAGCCTACTGGGGCTGGTGGGCTCTCTGGGCTCCCAGTCCCTGAGCGCTAGTGAACTCCTGGGACTCCTGCGCCTCCTCAGGCCTACAGAGCCCGCTCAAGCTCACCCCTACGTGGCTCCCGCCCTGAGAGCCCTCCTGGCCATGGTACGGAAGCAAGGCCTGGAGAGCGCCATGCAGTACTTTGACCTTTCGCCCAGCATGGCCGGCATCGTGGTTCCGACGGTGCAGCGGTGGCCCGGCTCGGCCTTCAGCTTCCTCGCCTGGTTGTCGCTAGACCAGGACCAGCTGGGCCCGCTCAGCAAGGACAAGAGGAAGCAGCTCTACAGGTGAGAGGAGAAGAGGAGAAGATGAAAGATGGAGGAGAGAGACTGGAGCTCAAGTATGGAGGATAGAACATGCCAAAATAAAAAATAAATAAATAAATGCCCCATTAAATGGTAAAAATAAATATATAAAGAAAAGAATACAGAAATAAATCTTTAAGAGTTTGGGGAAATAAATAAGGGTGTAATACAAAAGGGGAAGTCGTGCAGAAATAAATAAATGTATAAATGCATAAATACATGCATACATTTAAAAATAAATACAAAAATACATAAATAAATGCAAAAATAAATAAATAATTGAAAGTAAATATAAATATAAATACTTTGATCTAAAATAAATGCATAAATAAATAAATAAAAATAAATGAATAAGTGCAAAAATAAATAAAAATATACAAAAATACATAAATAAATGCAAAAATAAATAAATAATTGAAACTAAATATAAATACTTTAATCTAAAATAAATGCATAGATAAATAAAAATAAATAAATAAGTGCAAAAATAAATAAAAAGATACAAAAATACATAAGTAAATCTAAAATAAATGCAAAAATCAACAAATAAATAAAAAATATACAAAAAAATATAAGGGAAAATTAAACAGAAGAGTAAATAAATAAGGGAATTAATACAAAGATAAATAAATAAAGAAGCAAATAAAAAAACAGAAATATCAACTTATGTCACATTTTATCAATTAATTAATGGCTAAATTTATTTGTAATATTATTTTGCTACATTTAATGACATATTTATTTATTTATCGAGTAATTTTTTATTTTTTTTTATTTTGACAGGTTATGTCCTCCATACACAAGAACATCAAGAACATTTTCATCATAATGTCTGGTCTCATTATGAGATGGCATACTCACTATTTTTTGTAAAATTCCCAAATGACTCAGTCTTGTTCTCCTTCATTTGATCCCGCACAGCTTTTTTACTCCGGGAGGGATGGGCTTCGAGGCCTTCATCAGCTCCGTGGGCGTTCTGGTGGTGGCCGTGTGCACAAAGAAGGAGTACGTCACGGTCATGCTGCCCGACTACTGCTTCTGTGACTCTCTCTGGGTGAGTTACATCAGCTGTTAACATAGATTTACCGAAAGGGTAATGCCACTGAGTAAAAAAATTAACTTTCCCAGCACTAAAACTGTAATAAATACTGCAGAAGATGACGCAGAACGATTTTGAACTCCCCTCAACTTCTCCAGGAGCAAAAAACTCTGCATATCTTAAAGTCTGGCACCCTATATTTAGAAGATTACACCTTTTAACCAAACGTCTTGTAGGCTGATTAAAGAGAGCAACACTGAGGATTAAAGGGACTGTCTGAATTTGTGTTTACAGCACAGCATCGGTGTGGTGCACGTACCAGGAAAGAGGCCGTTTGGACAGAGTCTGGTGTACATTTATGTGGACGGACAGCAGAAACTGTCGGCCCCCCTGAAGTATCCCACCATGACGGAGGTGACTGATGTGTCTGCATGCACATCATGCATGTTTTTGTTTGTCCACTCCTCCGTCTCACGCTCTCCTCCGCCCACAGCCGTTCATCTCCTGCTGCATCGGCTCAGCGGGCCACCGGACCACCACTCCCCCGCCCTCCCAGATCCCCGACCCTCCCTTCTCCTACATCTCCACGCCCACCACTCGCTCCTCGTTGGGCGCCATCCTGTCGCCGCAGACCTGGGGGGGACTGCTGGGGGGGAAGCCCGAGTCTGTGACTAAGCTCATCTCGGCGGGGACCCAGGACAGCGAGTGGGGGAGCCCTACCTCCTTGCAGGGCCAGCTGGGAAGCGTCATGGTCTTCCACGAAGCCCTGCAGCCCAACCACATTAAAGCCATCTGCAGTGCTGGTAAGCAGGTGGAGGAGGAGGAGGAGGAAGAGGAGGAGGAGAGATTTAGAAAGAAGAGTGCAGATCGTAGATAAAAATAAACCTACAAATGTTTTTTGTTCTGTCTTCTACGCAGGTCCAAACTGCATCTCTCCACTCAAAGCCCAGGAATCAGAAATCGGCGACCTTTCAACTAAACTGCTGCTGCACTACTCGCCCAAGGTGATTGGACCACTGTGGCTTCAGTCATCCTCTTCTTGAAGGGATAGTTTTAGACACCTAAAGGACAGCCACACACGGTCGTATCAGATCGTTTAAGACCGTGATACCTCTGTTTTCCTCTGGAGGAATGTGGACATTTGATTTGCAGTGTTGTCCTATATCCATCACCTTTAATGAGTGGAACTTAAAGAATGATTCCACCAAAATAAAATCGTATTTTATACCACAGACTGTTTACTAAACATGGTCCTTTTGTCGACAGGCGTGTAGGAACCCCATCTGTCTAGATCTGTCTCCGAACATGCTGCACGGACGCCTGACTGGGAATAAAGTCGTCAACTGGGACATCAAGGTGAGAGGAACGTGCGATTGTTGTGTGCTCAGAGGAATATTGCAATTTGCACGGATGTATATATTTATTTGTTGCGTCTGTGGCAGGATATGATCAACTGCGTGGGCGGCCTGTCGTTGCTCGTCCCGATACTGGAGCAGTTGGCCCTGATCACTCCTGATCAACAGGCCAGCGATCCTGCAGCCGGGTCGGATTTCATCACCCCTGATGTGACCACGCCAGCCGATGGAGATTGGGTCATTCTCCCATCCAACAGGGCTTCAGGTCTGCTCCGCCACAAATAACACATTTCTCTTTATTCTAAATATAACTGGGGCACGTGTGGAAACAAGTGTATTTTTCGTTTCAGAGGCACGCCTGGAGAAGAATCTGGTGGCCACCTTCCTGTTGGTGCTGAAGCATTTCCTGCAGAGACACCCCATCAACCAGGAGACTCTGCTCCACTCGCATGGTGTCGGTACACTGGGAGCCCTGCTGCAGAAGGTCTGTTTAGTCAGCATTTTGCACAAGATCAGCAATACAGTTTACACCAGCAACATAAATCCCATGCCTCTCTGCAATTTGTGACCTTAAAGAGGACTTATTACGCTCATTTTCAGGTGCAAACTTGTATTTTGGGTTTCTACGAGAACATGTTTACATGCTTTTTTTTAATCATACCGGCTGTGCTGCGGCACCTCTTTTCACCCTCTGTCTGAAACACTCTGTTTGAACTCCTCCCTCCAAAAAGCTCAGTCTGCTCTGATTGGTCAGCTGTGTGTTACTTGGTGACATCACCACGTCGCGGAAGAAAAGGCGGGACTTCAAGCAAAGCATTTCAGGCAGATCAGGAGCATTGTTTCTCTCTGTGGCGTGGACTTTGTAACTTTGCAGACCTTTTGCATGCACAAAAAACTATATAACGCACAAAGGAAAGAGAAAAAGCACAAAAACATAATAGTTCCTCTTTAAAAGAACATGTTTACATGCTTTTTTTTCTCACACCGGCTGTGCTGCGGCACCTCTTTTCACCCTCTGTCTGAAACGCTCTGTTTGAACTCCTCCCTCCAAAAAGCCCAGTCTGCTCTGATTGGTCAGCTGTGTGTTACTTGGTGACATCACCACGTCGCGGAAGGAAAGGCGGGACTTCGAGCAAAGCATTTCAGGCAGTTCAGGAACAGTTTTTCTGTCTTTGGCGTAACTTTGCAGACCTTTTACATGCACAAAAACACTATATAACGCACTAAAGGAAAGAGAAAAAGCACAAAAACATAATAGTTCCTCTTTAAAACAATGCAAGTTCCTTAATTGAGCTGATAATACTAATCCTCAACAACCTTTTTCGGGTTATAAAGTTTCTTCACGTGTGGTTTCAGTCTTCCTGCAGTTCTACAACAAGTAGGCGAGCTCTAGAGGGATGTTTTAAAAGCATTTTCTGCTCATTTGGAGTGGCGTTTCACAAAGCACATTAATTGCATAAGGTCTCCACTCTCCACACGCGAAAAGGACATAATCCTCTTTTGTTTTTCTCGCTATTCAAACTAGATTAGTTTGGTTGTGAGAGGACGGATTAAGACTCTCCGCTGACCGACTTCGAGTTTATTATTACAGCTTTTATTACACTGCTCGTGATGTGTGAGAATCACGGATGTTGTTGAGACGAATTCACCTCAGATAGCTCTTGTCCCCGTCTGTCCTCTTCTGGGTTTCGTCTGACGCGTGTTCCTCGGTATTTATTTGTTATCACAAAGGAAATACCTCCGAATCAGCATTTACACCATGGGAAAGTAAAAGTCTCCACAGAGACGCAGATAAAAGAAAATGAGATGTGGTAATAGTTGCTCTAGGCAAAGTAACCACACCCTGTTAATGATAAAAGTACAAATAAACCACTAATGTGTATCTCCCCGTTCCAGCGTGTACCTTATCTGTTATGTGGAGGCGGGTGTGTGTTTTCCAACCAGCCTTATCATGGTTTATTTTTTATACATAATAAGTTCCTGTTTACGAGTGTTTCTTAAAAAGCCCCTCTTCAAATCGCGTGCATTTTATCATCAGCAAATGTGCATATAATTGATTTTACTAATAGTAGCAACTTGTTTTTTTGTCTGTGTTTAGCTGCCAGCGGGTCACGTGGACGTCAGCGTGCTGGTCGCCATGCAGCTGCTGATCGAGCAGGTGACGTACGAGAAGAACCAGGCTCTGCTGCAGCAGCTTCACTCACATCTGCTGTTCAACTTCAACATCTGGAACAAGGGAGACTTCCCTCTACGCATAGGTTAGATCTACTATGAACTATTCCTTTAAAGGGACTATTTGTAACTTTCAGAATTGCTTCTTAACAGCGACACCTGTGGCCGTGAAATCAACGAAAGTCAGCGTCGAGCTCGCGCTTGCTCGCTCTAAATATACCTGAACGAGCATCGCTCTAAACAGTGAGGCGACACACGTCAGCTAAAACCACAATATCACTATATTTCAGCTGCTTGGCAGTAATGTTAGCTGACCAGACGAAGGTCTCTCCATGAACATAATTTAGATCTGATCTTAGTGTTGGCTTTTCCTGCCTCAGCGCAGGCTGATGCAGCGGGGCTCTGCAGCGTGTCTCCCTGCTCTCTCCGCCCGCAGCCGGAGAGAGCAGGGAGACACCGGCACCCGGTAGGTAACGAGACGACAACGTTACTCGCTGAGGAGCTGCGTCACTTCACAAGACACGGGAAACCTCTGTTGGTCTGGAGGAGCTGCAGCATTTATTTCTGCCCAAACGTCCACTGTACATTCACTAGATATTCTCAGAGCTACTAACTCTTCTGCAGTGTGGAGTGAGCGCGCGTTCACGTCTAGAGGTGGTGTGAGCTGAGCGAGAACGCGCGCGCTGTCTGAGTGAAGGCAGGCAGGCAGAGGAGGAGAGGCAGTGGCCACATGCGAGCGCGCATGTGTGGCGACCCGCTATATTTATACGCTTAAAAAGTTACAAACCCTTTAACAGGTCAATACATACAGTACGCAGATGATGGAGTCATTTATTTAGACCAAAATTTAGAGTAGAGATCTGAGGTAAAGGTTAAATGTTGGTGACAGAATACAGATGTGAAACCTTTTCTCTGAGTGCGATGTCCCTGTCGCCAGATCTAAGCTGTGCTCGCTTGTTTTTCTCCTCATGAAGGTCACATCCAGTACATGTCCACCGTCATCAAAGATAACAGGAAGCAGTTCAGAAAAAAATACGGCGTTCAGTTCCTTCTGGACACCGTGCGCCTTTACTACGGGTGAGATTTCCATTTCCCAAAGTTCATCCCCTGTCGGATACATTTAGTCTCGCATGTTTTCACTAAACATCACCGTCACATCTGCTCCGTGCTTCAGGAAGAACAGCAATAAAGAGAGCGACCTGAGCGAGGACGACGTCCGGACCATCCGGGCGTCTCTCTGCGGCCTCATCAAGTACTACATCAGCAAGGGCATGTCACAGGAGGAGATGCACAGCATTCTGGGATACATCGCCGCCATCGGAGACGAGGAGCAGGTGAGGGGGTCGGGTCAGGTGATGATTGAGGGGAACGTTTGCCACCTTTTACATGGATATCCAATCAGTGCTGACGGGAAATGTAGTCCATAAGATTGCCCCCAACGAGGATCCAAACACTCACTGTGAGCAACTCATTTGCAGCCTTGCAGGGAGCCAATCAGCAGCCTGATAATGATGTGGAGTAGGTCAAGTTATTATTGGTGTGTGCTCGCCACATGACCCATTTATTGTGAAACTGGTTAATCTAGCCATTTGGGGATTTCATTATGAAATAAGATGACCTTTCACTACAGGGGGTTCTGTTTCTGTACAGGAAGCTGGCAGCTCATTTCCCTCCTGGCAGCTGTTTTTCCAGCCTCTCTCTCTCTGCATTATTTTTAAACATTTCCCTCTCCGTAAGCAATATCCATCAGCGGCTGCTGCCTGAAACAAACCACTTAATCTCCGACTGCAACGCTCCGCTGAGATGAAGTTTTCACATGGCTTTTTATCTATTTGTGAAATCCATTTCCTCTACTTGTCACACCTCCTCCTCCTCGTCGTCTTGTTTTTCAGTCTGTCTGTCACTTTGCATATCCTCTTACACCGCGGTGCTATATGTGGAAGCTTACATCACCCTCTGTGAACATATGGTCAATATAATGGCATGATCCTCTGTCACTGCTGGGCATCTGATGCTATTCATCCATTCATAAAGTCTTCAAATGCAACACTTAATGATTACAACTATGAGCACAATCTTCGGTTAAACATTACATACGTTGTCCAGATATATATTGTGCGATACAAGCACTTGAACGAACAGATTTAACCTCCCAGCTCTCATTTCGTTTGGATTTTAAATCAGCCAAGTTTTGTTAAAGATGCTGTGCTTGTTACAGCGATAGTTTTGGTGTTTTTGAAGCGGGGTTGTGTGAGGTATTTATCCATAGTCGGTGTATTACCTGCAGTAGATGACGGTCGGCACGCCCCCAGGTTGGAGAAACAGACAGGAGTACCAACACGAGAGCAAAGCAACGTACCGCTGTGGTCAATATCAGTTTAAAAGTACACTATATTTAGAGTATTTTCACTGCTTTACCTCGCCGTCAGACAGCCCTTTCTGACGGGAGCTGAAGTCATTATCTATGCTCTCTTCAAAGCCACCAGACTCCTTTGACAAAAACAGTTGGAGCTGCTGGTCTACCGCTGCCTCGATCAGTTAGTTTGTGTTACTGCGTGACTTTGGTGAATCTGAACTAACCCTTTAAAACACCAAAGTCACACAGTAACACAAACAAACTAACCGATCGAGGCAGCGGTAGACCAGCAACGCCGGTGTTCTGTGAGGTAAAATAACTGTTTTTTTCAATGGAGTCTGGTGGCTTTGGTGAGAGCATAGATGGATACAACCGCTTCAGTTCCCTGTCAGGTGTCTAAAGTACATTTTGCTGCTGTTCCCGTCCACAGCAGTACTTTGCTCTGCTCCCGTGCTGTCTGTTTCTCCAAACTGGAGGCAAGCAGACTGTCATACCTCATACAACACCACTTGAAAAAATGTGAAGTATCCCTTTAATCAGAGTGATATGTCATGCACGATAGGCTGTTTTACTTTTAGTCTTTTAGTGCTCTGATTTCCTTCTCAAAACTGTGTCAAAGTAACTAAATGTAGTTGTTGCCGTGTGTTGCAGTTGTGTTGTCTGCTGGAGTTGTTACTCAGCCTCCTTCAGACCAGCCCGGCCAGAGACCAGCTCTTCCTGCTCCTCTTCGAGCCCGGAGCGGCCGACTCCTGCTACGCTCTCCTGCTCAACAACAAGCACTCGGATCGGCTCCGAGAGCTCGTCTTCAAGGTGCTCACTTTACAGTCTGACACAGTATGAGTCAAGTCAGGGCATTTCATCCACCTAAATGTACAAGTGACCAACTTGGTTCTTCTTCTGCACAGCTGTTTGAGCGCATGCTGCGCTGCGACCGCGTCTATGAGAAGAACAAGCAGCGCTTGCGGCTGAGGGATGCGGGTTACGCCGGCCTGTCGCTGCTCTTCTCCGAGCTTCACATCACTCCGACACTAATCCGCTGCCTCCTCAACCAGGTCCTCCACACAGGTCAGCTTTTCTTTTATTACTATAAAACACTCGTACTACGGTAACTGTTCAGTCAGCAGTTAAACTCTACTATAAATCTGCCTTTGAATTAAATGGATTCAGCCTCGCTTGAAGCTTTTAGTCAATTGGTCAATTAGACCAGTTCGTTCTCGGCTGCCCATTAAGGCCAGTCCTTGAATTAATGGCATCAATTATCATGAGTCCTCACGGAGCGTTAAACCAGCACTAATTAGTTGTTTTCTTAAAACGGAGGAGCAGTGTGACTCCAGTCATATCCACTTTACCACACACTGAACATCTTTGTAGAGAGGCTAAAAGGTCAAGTTGACATAATTACTCCCCTGTCTGTCATTAGTAAAAAACACAATAGCACATGGAAACGCCGGTTAATGCCATGTACAGTTGCACAAATGTACAATTATGTGTCTAAAATCTGCAGATAATGTGGTGAACTACAAGGACCTGATGGCTCTGGTGCAGCTCACGCACCGGGCCGGACCCAGCGTACGCCTCCTCGTCTGCAAGAGGGTGAGGAAGCACTCAAACACTGCACACAGCCGCGCTATTAACTCTTAGAGACCCACATAGACCCCCTTGTTTAGGGGGAAATAGCAGGTCAACAGTAGATGTCACATAGAAGTGGTGTACATCATCTGAAAGCTGGGAACCTGGAGATTAATTTGGGATGCTCAGCACTGTGTCAAGTTTTTCTAGATTTAAATAATATTTTAAAATTATTTAATTAATTAAAATAAATTGTCAACAAGTATAAGAGCTTAGAACATTATGATAGAAGTATATGATGGTCATCCCCATGCTCTATTATTTGTCATAAGTTGTTGCATATGGAGGACGGAACCTGCCAAAATAAATGAATAAATAAATAAATTACTCGATAAATAAATAAATATTATTAAATCAATTTATATAAATAAATATGAAATAATAATTAAATATTAAATAATAATTAAATATAGTAAAAATAATATTAACAATAAATATAGCCATTCATTAATTGAACAGAAATATTCATTTATTTATATCACATTTTCTCAATTAATTAATTAATGGCTACATTTATTTTTAATATAATTTTTTCTACATTTAATTACATATTTATTTATTTATCGAGTCATTTATTTATTTATTCATACATTTATTTTTTATTTTGGCAGGTTCCGCCCTCCATAGTAGCAGCAATTTTTGGGTTGATACCATTTGTTACAGATTTGGTGCTAAATTTAACCATTTTTTACCACTCGAGAATTAATAAAAAAGATCAATAATCCCTCCAAAATACCACATTAAGACACCAAGACCTCAAGGAACACCATAGAAAAAGCCATGCTGTGACATTTGGAGATTTCTGCATTTTTCAGCGATTAAATGGCGAGCACTTCTGTTGTGTAAACTGCTCAGAGACCCCCTTATTGTCAATCTAGCTGGGAAAGCCATCCATCCTCTGAATGCTCTAGGTCTCTAGTTTGTGGCTGTAAAGTTTCACGAGGCTGTGATTCTCCTAGAGGTCACCTCAGGTCATTTTATACAGCGAGTTCAAGGATTAATTGTTTCATCATTAGCAGGAATCATGAACTGACATCTGTTTCTTCAGGTGTACCAGCTGCTACAGTCCCAACAGGACGCTGCCGTCCAGATCTCGAAGCAGCAGTGTTGGCAGGACACTCTGATGCGTCTCTACCTGCGGGGTGAAGGGTCACAGCCACTACGGGGCGTCGACACCATCAGCGCCTGCAGCCTGGACCTGAACCGGCCCAGCGGCAGCAGCAGCAACCGCCTGGAGCTGCCGCTGGATAGGAGGACGCGGGCAGGCAGCGCAGGCCGCCTGGACCGGCTGGAGGACGACCGGCTCAGCATAGGCGACACCCGCTCCGTGGACAGCCTGGACAACGGAGACGTCATCTCGCTGCTGGACACGCCGTCCTCCTCCGCCTCCACCGAGCCGCAGCTGCACGTCAAGCCCTGGGTGGTGGGGAAGTCCGGGGGCTTGATGCTGGATCTGTCCCACCTGCAGGCCTACGAGGGCGGGGACAGCGGCAGCCAGACGCCGGGCAGCGTGCCCAGCACGCCGTCACCATTGGAGACATCCAAGCCTTTCCCAGGGAGCTCCGGGGATCGAGATGCATCTTCCTCTCTGAATGAAGACAGCTTTCTCTTCAGCGACAACATCTCACTGGGGGAGTCGTTCAACAATGTTGAGGTGAGATGCTTTCCATCTTGCGGAGATGGTTCAAGAGGAAGGAGGAGAGAGTTTTGTCTTTACATTGTTGTTTACAGCTGTAGTTTATTAAATGATTATCAGACGTATTATGAGTCAGTAAATAAAAGTTGTAATTGCATGAAAAGCAGCTGAAGCCTTATAAATAGTTAGTTCTGAATTCCCTGTTAAGAAAGTTACCTTCTGGGGCTTTTATTTTGAAAAAACAGGTGAATCCTTAGTTTCCTGTTTTTGGAATTTTACCACCAAGCTCCAAACAAAGTTAAATATTTCAAAAAGTACAAATGGGATCAATGAAAGTTGAATAACAGCCAGAATCTACGGAAGATGTGGGACATTTTACAGTTTGAATGGAGTTTTTAGGTGAAAGTATGAACGAGCAGTGACGAGTTGAAAATGCTTAAATTCTGAACATGTCTTCCATTCATTTCAATGGGGAATTTTTGATGAATTACAGTTAATAATTCTGTAAATATGAAAGTTATGAATGAGAAAAGTAACAGCCATTATGTCCTAATTGAGCTGCACGTTTTGATGTTTGAATGGAGTTCCTATGTTGAAAAATTTGGAACGAGGAGCGTTGCAAAAAAAGTGGTCTGACGAGTAGTCTCTCCTAAACCCCCCAGAAGTATGCAGGTTTTATTCTATATGATAGTGTGTATTCTGAGGTTGCCTTAATGTCTTAAATGTCAGCGCCACCTCTGGAGCCCGACGCTCACTTTCACCCAGTGAGCTCTTTCCAGTCATTTCAGTGCATCACTGGAAGACAGATGACCTGTCCCTTCCCGCAGCAGGAGGCCGTCAGTTGTAGGATTAAACGTGTCATTTTTAAACTTCTGGTTGTGACGAATAAATTTCACCATTACAAATGTTTATGTAGACAGAGCAGTTTGCATCAGGAGATAGATTAAAGGAGGATTATACTGAAGCCAGGCTGTCATAAAGGCTTTTGGAGGTATTAGAATGCATGAAGTGCTGAAATAACATCATCATCTTATTATTTTCTTGCTGGATCCTGTCACCTACTGCTGCAGTTACACACCAGAGGACATCTCATTTAATCTCTGCTTTCTTTTTATGGTGCGATGTCGCCCCCCAGCGGGCGGAGGAGGAGCTGTGCACCATGCTGCTGGAGATCGTGCTGTGTGTGATGTGGCGCGGGGTGGAGGGTTCGGATGACTCGGCGTGGCTGGAGCGCGGCCAGGTCTTCTCGGCTCTCACCAAACTGGCGACCGCCAACGAGCTGCTGCTCCCCGTGGACCAGATCAAACTGAGGTCAGCACCATAATGAGTCTTGACGTTGGGGGGGCAGCTTTGGATGACGTAATAAAGTGTTTCCCAGAGGAGTTTGAGAGACTGCGGTGCGGTGCTCTCCCGGAAGAACGTTTTGAACATATTAAAGTTAAATGCATCAATCTGGAGCGCTTTGAGAGCAAATTATGAGGCTTTTTTTAATGCAGTATACATGGGAACTTGGGATCCTAGTACCATTTTGCATCTTAGCAATACGATAGGTGTTTCATTTTGGCCCGTGGCCCTCCAAGGGAAAGGTTTGGGCACCCTTGGTGTAGCAGGAGCTGAATGCCCGCCAACAGCATCTAACCGCGTCTCCCTTTCTCCTCCAAGCCTCATGGAGCGCATGCTGGAGTGGGCGGTGGGCGACAACCGCGAGGCGTCGGCCGCCACGCTGCCGCAGCACACGGAGAACGCGGTGCGGCTGCTTCACATGGTGCAGGACTTCCTGCAGGCGGAGGGCCTGGTCAACCCGGCGCTGTGGACGGAGAAGGTGCTGGAGGAGACGGTGACGCTGATGGACAGCCTCATGGTGTGGTACTCGTCCGGCGCCCAGTGGTTCCAGCTCTCCCAGGTCGGACTGAGGCTGCTGCTGGGCTTCATGGCTCAGGAGGACCCCGACGTGAGCTATTTCTCCCTTTCTTATTTTTCTTTTTGTACGAATCCCATAATAATAAACGCCCTCTGTCCCAGGTGTGCGCCATGGCGACCGCCAAGCTCAACGGCATCCTGCAGACCAAGCAGGTGTCCAGCCAGGACGAGGCGTGCTACCTGCTGGGTAAAGTGGAGGGCATCCTGCGGCGCTCCATCCAGGAACAGGCGGAGGAGACGTACTCCTTCCTGGTCCCTCTGCTGCGAACGCTGCTCTCCAAAGTGCACCGCCTCCTCTACATGGAGCTGCACCTCCCGCAGCTCCCAGACACCAACGGCAGCCCGTCCTTCTTCGAGGACTTCCAGCTGTACTGCAACTCACCGGAGTGGCGCGTCTACCTCGACAAATACGTACGAGATTTACACTTTAATCATTGTTTTAGATGCACATTTACTGGAAAAATGAATGTAAATGTTCTTCCATTTGTCTCCAGATCATCCCGTACATGAAGCAGTATGAAATCGAAACGTTCAGCCAGGGCCACGAGACCATGGCGCTCTACTGGAAGGAGTGCTACGAGGCCTTCATGGTCAGCCTGCATAAGAGA
Organism: Sebastiscus tertius; assembly: GCA_916701665.1. NCBI lineage: Eukaryota > Metazoa > Chordata > Actinopteri > Perciformes > Sebastidae > Sebastiscus > Sebastiscus tertius. The sequence goes on along the minus strand of CAKAOH010041751.1, from coordinate 6,295 downwards.
GAGAGGGAAAGAGGGGAGAGCAAGATCCGCTTCCAGGTCAGTTGGATCCGTAATAAATGAATAATAACAGAAGCATCTGATCTAGTGTGTACCCTAGTGTCAAAGCTTGTCTCATAAACTCTTCACTTTTCTTTCCAGGAGCAATTCGTGGAGCCTTTCTCGCGCCGAGGCCGCCAGGAGAACCTGCGCTACAACAGCATGCTGAAGCAGCAGCACAGCCAGAACAGCGCCACACTCAGGCAGTGGAAGGCAGCTCGCCGGGGGCTGGTGTGTGAGAGAGGGCCCTGGGCCGACAGGTACTCGCATCAACTCCTCTCCTTCTCTGCAGTCTTTTTCAACTGTATACCATCTAATCTCAATGTGGGCTAGAAGATGTTCCTGGTAATTGAAGTCCTGGGACGACTTTTCAAGGAACTAAAAGGTTCATTCAGGGGTTCGTTTGCGTTTCCTTAGCGGTCTAAAGACCTGCAAAGATTAGGCAAAGTAGTCTGCTGACGTATGAAAAAGCAACAATTGCAAAATGTGCAATTAATCACGATTAAACGTGTGCATACGTGGGAGTATTACAGGTGTGTTTTGTAACTGTTCCTAACAGGCAGCAGGATGAGATGCACTGGAGGGTGTCCAGCGCTGAGAACTTCTCCCGCATGAGGCTGAAGCTGGTCCGTAACTACAACTTTGACCCTCACCGAGAGGCCAGCGCCCTGAGAGACAACCTGGGTAAGACCACGCTGCCTCTCTGCGTCTTATTTGCTGTGTGTTTTTAGACTTTTAAAGCTGCACATTGGTGTCTCTATTCGGCAGCTCCAGTAGACGTATTCGGTGGATGGATAAGTGTGTGTACAGCATGTCATGACTGCACTCATCCAGCCTCCCCTTTGATAAACAGATTAAAAAGGACTGTTTGAAAATCCCCTTTAAGCCGAATTGATGTCCCACCCTTCCATCTATGCTTGGTCAGGACTTCAGGAGGCTTTTATTTTAGTTTTACTTTGTGAATGAGCAAGTTTAAAACTGTAAATCTTCTTCAGAGCTGGTGTTGTGTTTGTGAGCCGTTGACAAGCGTGCTAATAAGTTAATTTCTTGAACTGCCATGTGATGTTAACCGCTGCACCATGCGTGGACGCCTCCTCTCAGTGTTTAATCCTCCCCGTCTCTTCTGCTTCTCTCAGGCGTCCATCAGCAGCGCGTCAACCCCGACTCTCTGCTGCTGGAGGCTGTGAAGCAGGTCAAAGTCAGCGACCTGGAAGACGACATCCTGGAGCTGCCGGAGGACGACCCCGCTGCCGCCAACAACCAGTCAGTCTCCAAACACGACGACAACAACAACAACCACACGTGTTCCTGTGATAGATATCGAGAGTTACAACCTCTTTCTCCCTGCAGAGTTGAAGCAGAGGAGGCGGGCCAGAAGGAGAAGCTGGTGCTGTGGGAGGACTGCGAGCTGGTGACGGTGGTGGACGTTGTGCCGGGCCGCCTGGAACTCACCACGCAGCACATCTACTTCTACGACAGCAGCCAGGAGAAGGAGGAAGGTGAGGAAGACAGTGAGGTAACAAAATATGGGATAAAACATCACTTAACTTGCACTAACTGTCTGCTTGTTTCCTGAAGGAGTGGGCCACGACTTCAAATGGCCGCTGTCTCAGATCCGAGAGGTCCACCTGCGGCGTTACAACCTACGCCGCTCCGCTCTGGAGATCTTCCTCATCGACCAGACCAATTACTTCCTCAACTTCAAGAAGGAGGTGATGAGTCACAACTTATAAAATGACAGTTTGGGTGTTTTGAAGTGGGGTTGTATGACGTACTTATCCATAGTCAGTGTATGAACTATCCCTTTAACTAGGCACTGACCACATTTCAACCTCCTGTTGCATGAGGTTTGAATTAAAGAATATCTGATCGCCTCTCGCCTTTTCAAATCGTTTATAATAAGACTGAGTTTTCTTATGAACAGGTGAGGAACAAGGTCTACAGCCGCGTGCTGCTGCTGCGATCCCTCAGCCTCAACGGGACCCGCTCACCGCAGGAGGTCCTCAAAGCCTCTGGACTCACACAGGTCAGGAAACAACGACGCAGAGCTCTCATTAACAATTACACGTATCAGCACGGATATTATTTAATGTGTGGGAGTTTATTAAATGAGCTTTGGTCTGTGACTCTAAGCGATCATCCGCCTTCATCTCCTCATCAGTGTTGTTAGCAAACATTTGTTTGTTTTGAGTGTGGTACCCAAAGAAATGCCAGTTTAGTATATACAGTACAAGTATTTCTATATTTGTATTATATTTTTAGTATATTTATATTGTTATGTTATTGTTATTTTTATATTTTGCTATTTTATTTTATTTATTTATTTATTTTTACCCTTTAGTATTTTCTTTAATTTTATTCCTTTTATTATTTTCTTTATTTTTTTCTAATTTACAATCAATTTAACTTTTTCACTATAAAATATATAAACATTGTAGGAATGAAATAAGTGTGATTAACATGATGTGTAGAATGGCAAATATAAATGTATGTTAACTCTGGCACTCCTGCGATAAATTATATATATATAAAAAAAAAGAAATGCCAACATGTATTTATTTATTTATTTTTTATTTTTTATTTTTTTATTTTTTTATCCTTTAATCTTTTCCTTAATTTTATTCCTGTTATTATTTTATTTATTTCTTTTTTTTTTTTCTAATTTACAATCTATTTAACTTTTTCACTATAAAATTTATAAACATTATAGGAATGATATAAATATGAAGAACATCATATATGAGCAAATGTAAATGTATGTAAACTCCTGCACTCCTGTATTAAAGTATAATTTGAGTTATATCATTATAAAAGAAAGGATTTGCTGATGATGTTTGTAATGTTTTGTGTTAAACTGAGGAGAACAAGACTAAAAACTCTTTTACACTTTCACACAGAAATGGGTGAACCGGGAGATTTCCAACTTTGACTACTTGATGCAGCTCAACACGATCGCGGGCAGAACGTACAACAACCTGGCTCAGTATCCGGTGGTACGTTCCTCACTCAGTACTGCAGTGAAGTGCGGTGGCTGGATGAATGTTGGCGCTAACCTGCTGTGTTTGTGTGTTACCAGTTTCCCTGGATTCTAGCCGACTACACCTCAGAGGAGCTGGACCTGTCTGATCCTCGGGTATTCAGGGACCTGTCGAAGCCGGTGGCGGTTCTTAACGAACGCAACGCCAAGGCCGTTAGAGAGAAGTACGTTTCAGTTACCATTAAAGCAGCTTAGAGGAAGGCAATGCGTCTGGCTCAAGTTAACTTTTTAAATGCGTCCATCAGGTACGAGAGCTTCGAGGACCCGAGCGGCACCATCGACCGCTTCCATTACGGCACCCACTACTCCAACGCCGCCGGAGTGATGCACTACTTGATCAGAGTGGAGCCCTTCACCTCTCTGCACATCCAGCTGCAGAGTGGACGGTAAGGAGACCAGACAGACATCACAACACTCCTCCTCTACTCTCCCTCCATAGTGGTTGTAATTTTAGCATCCTCTGCGTGCCGGCACGTAGCCGCTGCTGTTTCTAGTGTTTATTATACTCGTCCCGCCTTGGCTCAGGTTCGACTGTGCCGACCGCCAGTTCCACTCCATCCCTGCGACCTGGCAGACCCTCATGGACAACCCCAACGACGTCAAGGAGCTCATCCCCGAGTTCTTCTACTTCCCAGAATTCCTAGAGAACCAAAATGGTGAGATTTGAGTATTGTTTTTCAAATGCTTTAACATATTGTTACTGTTACTACAGTAGCTCTAAACAGACAAACCAAACACTGGCTCTAGTGTTTGTAGTGTTTGTAGTTCTCCTACACATGTGGCACACAGGAGAAGTTCCCGTTGGTTGCAATCTGCGACCTCACCGCTAAATACTGCCAAATCCTACACACTGCACCTTTAAAGCATTTAGCTGCCGAACAGTTAAACTACTTAACTGGTCTGAATGTAAAACTACTTAAGAGTAAAAGTTAATTTTGTCAGAGTAGATTCAGACTCGTGTCTTTGTATTAATTTTCTTTTATTCTTGTTTCCCTCTTTCTGTTCCCTCGTCCTGTTCCTTCAGGCTTTGATTTGGGTCGCCTGCAGATCTCCAAGGAAAGAGTAAATGACGTCGTCCTGCCCAAATGGGCCAAGTCCCCCGAGGACTTCATCTACAAGCACCGCAAAGCCCTGGTGAGATGCAGTTTTAGTTCTGCTGCTGTTGTATGACTTTACTTCTCAGGGATCATTCTCAGGAGATAGAATATTGAACGAACAGTAACCACGATTTAAAGCCTTAAAGGGATACTTCAGGTGTTTTAAAGTGGGGTTGTGTGAGGTACTTATCCATAGTCAGTGTATTACCTACAGTAGATGGCGGTCAGTCAATATCAGTTTAATTGTACGCTATATTTAGAATATTTTCACCGCTTTACCTTGCCGTCAGAGGAACTCACGCCGTTATCTATGCTCTCTTCAAAGCCACCAGACTCTGGTAGCTTGTTTGTGTTATTGTGTGACTCTGTGTGACATGGCATCATGTCTGTGTGTTGTGTATGTGTTTCGTGATAGGAGTCGGAGTACGTATCAGCCCACCTACATCACTGGATCGATCTGATCTTTGGTTACAAGCAGAGGGGCCCTGCAGCGGTGGAGGCCCTCAACGTCTTCTACTACTGCACATATGAGGGTAAAGCATCCAGAACAGCTATCAACTAACAATCTTCAATTGACAATATCGATCTCATGTGCAGTACTGTGTGTATAAAATGCAACAGCTTGGTTACAAAAGGATGTAAATGTAGATTATACACATGTTGTTCCAAGCATTCAGTCACACTCCAAGCTATTGTAAACTGAATTTTAATGTAATTTAACTGTAAAAACGTGTTTACTTAGATGTTAAAGTTAATTCCTAAAAGGGAAAGTTAAAAAATGAGACATGTTTCTTTCCAAAATGTTTATTTTTACTTTAAGTTTACCCACCGATACAAAGACAGCTTGTGGAGACATTTTAAGTGCAAGCGTTTTGCAACAACGCGTTTGTGAATTGTCAGTGTGGTGTTTTGATTGGTTCGGTGTTGCAGGGGCGGTGGACCTGGACGCCATCACTGACGAAAAGGAGCGCAAGGCCGTGGAAGGCATGATCAGCAACTTTGGACAGACGCCCTGCCAGCTACTCAAGGTGCCGACGCACGAAACACCATCACGACTCGAGCTGATGAAGTTCCGTATCTGTGTCGATGAATCAGATTTAGACCTTTTTGTGTGTGCGTGTGTGTCGCTGCGTAGGAGCCCCATCCGGTGCGTCTGTCTCAGGAGGAAGTGGAGAAGAGGAAGGCTCAGCTGGACTCGTGTCCTCTCAGCATGTTCGAACACCTCAGCGACCTCAAGTCCTTCTTTGTTGAGGTTTGAGCTCTCTACTACGGCTCTGGGATTCTTTTCTAACCTTCATTTGTCATGGAAATATCCCCCTATAATAACTTTCTCTCCCCGGTCATGCTGCAGGGCATCAGTGACAACGTGCCGCTGGTTAAGGTCGTGGTGCCAAAGAATCAGTCCCATTCCTTCATCACCCAGGGGAGCCCTGACACCATGGTGAGCCTCGGTGCTAATACTAATTATAATAATCGTTATGGAGTTGTTTTTGAACTTAAAGGAATGAATGAAGGGCAGGAGATAGACGGTAAACTCTTCATGCTTTGTCTCCAGGTGACGGTTAGTCAGAACTGCCTGGTTGGGACCCATGGGTGGCTGCCTTACAACAAGAACATCTCCAACTACTTCACCTTCATTAAGGACCCCACAGTGTCCAACGCCAAGTGAGAACGGTTTAATGCTGCCTTTTATCACCGTGTTGTGCTCTGAAAGATCATTTCTAAGCTCTCCAACCCTCCTCTTCCTCTCACTAGGACCCAGCGTTGCCTGTCGGGACCCTTCGCCCCCGGCGTGGAGGTAACAGCCGGGCTGTTTGTGGCCTCCCACGACGGCAAGCTGCTCTTCAGCGGTGGCCACTGGGACAACAGCCTCCGGGTCACCTCCCTGGTTAAGGGCAAGACTGTGGGACAGCACATCCGACACATGGGTAAACACACACCCTACGCACCCTACGCACCCTACGCACCCTACGCACCTATGCACCTATGCACCCTATGCACCCTACGCACCCTACGCACCCTATGCACCCTACGCACCCTACGCACCCTATGCACCCTATGCACCCTATGCACCCTATGCACCTATGCACCCTACGCACCCTACGCACCCTATGCACCCTATGCA